>OZ026570.1:1562220-1594720 GCA_964020155.1 Chondrilla cf. caribensis
GGCATGATGACAAGACTATTAACAACATACCATGCTCATAGTGATAGGTGGCTACTGTGTAGACAACAATAAAACTCTAACTGAGCATGGAAATAGACATGTATATAAGAACACTGACTACAACAATACCTACAGATAAGCTTGTCAGAGCAAAGTGATAACAGAGATTTAAGAAACGATGAAGAATCTTATAAGTATTGTAGTCCTTTTTTCTCTATTCAATGAAGGTGAAATGGGGAGATTCTACCCCCCACCAAGCGCTGTTGCTACAGAATGTGGTAAGTTAGTCAACATGACAGAAATATTGTATTCTTCCTGGTAACAATAACAAACCACATTTGTAGACATGAGTTGATTCAAGGTGAAATGTGAATTATAGGTACAGTGGAAACTCATTAGGATACAGTTTATGGGACCCACGTGTACAAAATCAACTCTTGTTAATCAGATGTTCTTCTTGTCAGGATTTGCTTACTATATGTTCACTGTACTCAAGCAAAGTGAAAAATGCTTGGAAATTAGTTTGTATTAAGCAGTATTTTATTTTATTATAGGCTTTGTATTAACGAGACTCTGTTGCATTATCATTAACTGATATTAATTGTTATTATGATGAAGGAAGTTTCATAAATGTATGTGTACAGCTGCAAGTATAGTCCTATTTGAATGACTGAAACTGAATGCATTAATTGTCATATTCCAATGCTGCAGAGAATGTACTGCTGAGCAAAATTGGTTGGGGCTGTGAAGGTAATGTAAGGACTACAGACCCGAAGCCTGTCATCATTAGTGTTGAACAGATTTGCGATGGGGAGGTCGATTGTCCAAATGGAAGAGATGAAAGATGCACTGAAGACACCAATGGTACTATATACAATGTGAAAGCAAGCAGTTGATATTACCCATTCTTATGATTTCACAACTCAGTCTAGCAGTCTCGTGCTTTCATGCCATATCAGTTTTTCATAGTGAGGAATTAAACTGAAAGATAATTATGGTTTAATTGCTTACTAAGAAGCTACATCTGTTATCAGGAAGTCTGTTGGTCCCTATCACATTGCTGAAATGATCATTGCTTCTGATTAGATCGATTAATCCAAGAAATTACATTTTAATTTGTGTTGTTCCCTTGAAATAATGAGATATCACTTCATAATAATGCACACGTCATTAAGTTGAATAGCATCCGTTACCATAGAAACAGTACTATTATACAGCAATTTTATAATGTACAAAACGTTTGCAACAGTATAAAGCGTTAGCAACGGATGCTATAAAGGTTAAGACATGGACATGAGGGCATTATGACATATAAAATACGGAGTCCCTCGGGCGTGAAGATTAACCACTAAATATCCACAAAGTTGGGATACCTATAGAGTTCTATGTCAGTATGATAATAATTACATGTATATTGACCTGATTCAATGTTTTTGCACAATGACAATTTATTTTGCAATAAATACATAAAACATGTTATTTTATATACCTTCCAATTATTATTTAACAGTACTGGATTTTGTGTGATTTGTTATGCATTTCTATCAGCTGCTTCATAAATTTACAGTAAACAAGCACAACTACAGGTAGGGTCACCAAATTTGTGGACCCTACCCAGGTAGAGTCAACTATTTAGTGACCCTTACATGCCCACTTAACAAACAATTGAGCATAATTTGTAACATTTCAGGAAATTGTGCAGACATGAGTCTGTGTTGACTTTAAAGTGGTCAATTGTTGATATATCCATAATAAGATATCAGCTGGAATTCAGTCAAATTATGTGTCAACATGTTATTGGCTTCCTCATTTTGAGCCAGTTTAGGCCAATAACTAGATTCATCACTTGAGAATTGACAAAAAACAAGCAATGTTTACTGTTTCTATCTGATAATGTCATAACACAGCTGCAAATCTGTATAACAGTTAAATAATAATTGGACAGCATATAAAATAACCTGTTATAAAGACTTTGGTATGTACATGTATATATCACATGCATGCAACTCACTATCTTAGCCTATAAAATTATTATGAAATTAACATTAAAATTATTGTGTTTGAACAGTCCAATTTGAGTGAGTTTTCTTTGACTATTAGAGAATTATATACCTGGAGTCCTGTGAACCAACAGGCATACATGATTCATGAAACAGTAAATGTAATTGATCTCTAAATGTACTGTAAATAATAAGCATATCTGTTGCAGAATATCTATGCGAAGCAATTTACACTTCACGCTTTGTTTGTAACGGTGTTGGTCAGTGCCGCAATAGAGCAGATGAAAGTTCCTGCTTTGAAAGTGAGTAACTATATGCATGCATGCCTATTCTGCTGTAAAATGTTTGAATTACCTGTTCATGAATGCATAATATCATTATAGATCATTCCCATTTAATTCAAATTTACTCGATTAGAAAAATAACTCATATTGCATGACTTCGAATCATAATGAATGTCTCAATTATTATGATATTTTCACTATAAATCAATTTGTTTGGACATATTATATTGTTTGGATCCTGCAGGGGCCTATCATCATAGTCAAGAGACTAGTTGCAATCTCATCACTACCATGCAGCTTCAATACTACACATCATATGCCATAATTTGCTGAAAGTTTCATACTACATAATATTACATATACATGACAATCTCTCTGGTATAACGTGTCATTAGTACGCTTCATCTTATTTACAGCAAAATATTAAAACCATACATGTACCTTGGAAATGGTGTTCCTTTACCATTGTAGATAGATTCTCTTGCGATAATGGAAGTGTCAGATTGACAACTGATCGTGTTTGTGACAAGACGCCAGACTGTGCAGATGGCACTGATGAAACAATGTATGAGTGTTACCACCCACCTGGTGAGAGAGAGAGAGAGAGAGAGAGAGAGAGAGAGAGAGAGAGAGAGAGAGAGAGAGGGAGGGAGGGAGGGAGGGAGGGAGGGAGGGAGGGAGGGAGGGAGGGAGGGAGGGAGGGAGGGAGGGAGGGAGGGAGGGAGAGAGAGAGAGAGAGAGAGAGAGAGAGAGAGAGAGAGAGAATCTTGTTATCATCATCATTTTTTCCACTTCCTAATGTATGGATGCAGCATTTCCTATTCCACACATCAGATGTGATAGAGTATTAATTCCAAGATTGATTTGCAGTCATTATTCGCAATGTGTGGATGGATCTGATCAAAACTGCATATCTGAATGTAAGTTTTTGCAGTTTCAGTGACATGCAGCTAGACACTACTATACCCTGCATAAAATTTTACTTTACATTTAATGTAATACATTATAATAAAAATTGGATGATATTTATTACACTTTAGCCTAGTATGGAGAAAGTACCATGACCAGTTTTGTTCAAAATGTGAAACACCTAGCAGCTTCGTCAACTTACATTGAATGTCCCTGTTCAAAGAGTTATGCACTGAAACAGGAACATTCGGCATGAAGTTTTATTCCATGCAGGATGAAACTTTCGACCTGTTTGTGGTGTTTCATGCATCTTCATTTGGCATCTCAGTTATTATTGCAGTAAAACATACACAATGATATAGCTATACCCACTGGCAATAGGGATACGACTACTTATGTTCTTCAACACAGTATGCGGATTCATGGACTGTGACCAACTGACCCTGTTTGACTTCACTGCAAGTAAATGTCATTGTGCATGTCGTGATGGATACATCATGGATGAAAATTCAACATGTACCGGTAAGCTGCTCTTAGCAAGAACAGATTCTTTGTAGGGTTTGATGACCATGCATGCCAGATTGGCACAATTTGGATGAAGCGTCATAAAAATTGAATTTAATTTTCCTATTTCCAATGAATAGAAATAAATATCAGTATCAGTACACAAATGGTGCTTGTATATTCTTCTCACTGTTACTGTAGTTAATAATAAAATTGATGATCAACCAACAAATCAAGGAAGACATAACAAAATTAATATGGAGCTGTGACATATCATATCAAACAGAACTGGTCAATAATGGTTCATGCATACTTGGTCAAATTGTTGATAGGTGTTATCTATAATTAATCAAATGTTACTTAATATACTAAATTTATGTAACCATGATAGTCTTTCTGGCCATTTCACAAAATAAGCAAGTTTGTGTCACCGCTTTGTTGACAGAGATATAGTGCATGTCATTGATCAGCTGAAATACATGTAGCATAATAGCCGGAAAAATGCTAAAATTTACCATCTATGGTCTTTTCTTCCAGTAATAATCTTTTCTTATCGCCATAACAGAAATTGACTGTGGCCCTCCACCTCCCTTATCCAATGGGAACATCTCCTTCACTAATGGGACCAAGTATGAATCCATTGCTACATATATGTGCAATTCTGAACATGAGCTACTAGGAGTTAGCCAGAGGAAATGTGGTCTCGATGGAATGTGGACTGGAAGAGAACCGTCTTGTGTACATGAAGGTGGGTACACAATGCATGTACAAATGTAAATAATTAAAATGGGAATTGTTGGCACCAAAGTATACAGTTTTGGATCATATGCATTTTATATATTTAATTCCCATTGAAATATAAAGTTATTAAATCTGAAGTTATTCAGAATATATAATGATATTATATGCCCATGCATGTAATAACAAAAGTTCAACATTACCTCTTGGTTTGCATGCACCTGTCTCTCCCACAGTATGTTACATAATCAATCAATAAACATACTCTTAATTACTTTGACATCAATGTACCAGATATTCGTTGGTTGTGTTTTAAAGTATACGTACTGATCACTATTGTGCAGGTTCAATTGTAACATGCAAGCGCCCTATTGATATTCAGAATGGGAATATTACAGTATTTGTTACACCGGGAGGTGGTATCAAAAAGGGAACAAGCGTGCAACAACAAGCAGTATACCAATGTGATGATGGATACACTCTCATAGGAAACAGCACCAGAGAATGCAATAACGGACATTGGGATGGATTACCACCACAATGCATTAAAAATGGTATCACAGCACAAATATATTAGCTACACAATTTATTTGTGCGGGTTATTTGCAATTTTATACTGCAACAAGCAGTAGGTGGAAGTGTTAAGAACTATATGAAATTCAAAGTTAAAATTATGATACAGACTGCATTAAGATTCTGTTGTTCCATGTCAATAACATGTAAACAAATATAAGAAGTCTCTGTATGCATACTTTTGAAATCTCTGTTTAAACGTAGCAATGTGAAAGAAGTATCAATGAGAGTATAAAAACCTACTAGCTATAGTATAAAATGCTATATTAAATTTGAAAAAAGTTTATGATAGCATGTGCATAGTAGTGTATTCTCTGCTAAATCAATTGTACCTTACATAATTTTCACACAATTATATCTTCACAGTAACAAGGTGTGAAGTCCCATCCCTTGATATTGATGATGGATCAATTTCCAGTCCATGTCAACCAGGAGAAGGAGCACTAGAAGGCACAGTTCTCCAATATTCATGCGATCCAGGGTACACCCTGGATGGTCCACAAAATGTGACATGCGGAAAAGATGGAGTGTGGAGTGTACTGCCAAGTTGCAAATGTGAGAATTTTCTTTTGTGTGATACACATGCAATTCACAAGATAATTGAGGGCTTTTACATTTAATACTGTCAGTGAAAAAATTTAATAAATGACCTGAATTTGAATCTAGAACAGAAACATCATGGAAGATTTGACAAGATAACATGCACATAATAATAATTGTAATAATACTTATTTTGAATTACTGAATATTACCTTAATTCAATAAAATTAATGTAGATCTGTCATCAATTACACTTTGACTTTACTCAATAATTATTGTTATTATATTATACTTGTACAGTGAGTGCTCTGGATGTCATCTTTGCAATTGATGATTCATCAAGTATCTCTGGGAAACAGTTTAGAGGTCTCAAGACATTTCTTGCCAATGTGGTGGACAGTTTGGACATTGGGGTGAATGCTGTGAGGATAGGAGTCATCAAGTATGCTAGAGGTGTCAAGGACGAGATTAGACTGGATGATTTCTTTGGAAAAGAAATGCTCAAGGCAGCCATTTTGAAGATTATACACGAAAGAGGAGGAACACGAACTGGAAAGGCTATCACTCGTATGGTTAAGGCATTTCAAGGAGGATTCGGTGCAAGAGTTGGTACACAGAAGATTGGAATAGTCATCACCGATGGAAAATCGAAGGACAGTGTTACCAGACCAGTGATGAGGGCAGAGAGAGCTGGCATCACTCTGTATGCTGTTGGAGTAGGTGGAAGTGTTGATCGATCGGAAATTAGGACCATCGCAGGTGACCGCAGTCGGGCCTTCTTTTCCACCAGCTTCTCAACCCTCAATAGAATCATTCAAGAGCTCACTACTGCATTTGGTGGTTAAACTGCTTAATGCAAATACACATCATACATATTAATGCGGTAGATGCCAGATTTTTCAATTTCAAATCTGACTTAGTAACTTGTGCACACATGCAGAGTAGCATTAGTGCAGCTATGCGTCTATACAGTAGTATTCAATTATGTATATAATAATGACTAGCCACGTTTTTCATCTTCATATGATGGACACATGTAATCATTTGCTTTCAACCAATTGACATCCAGGTGAACTGTTGGAATTGGTCTTGGACTATATTCCCAATTTCATTGGGTAATGTTCAATGAATACTTTGATATCACTGTATAATTGCATAGTGTGAACTTCAGATTAGGAGTTAGTAAAGAATCTGTATGGAGAGATGGCTGCTATTCTTCCAAAAAACAATTTCAAAACAAAAATCGAATTATAAACTGTACATGTGGCACTATATAATCAGTAGAATGAGGCACAAAGACAACACTCCCATCAAACATTGCATCTGCAGACAAGCAGACACTATAATTATCATACACAATATACTTTGGATCGATGGTTCACGTCACATAGCTACCACAATATGCACATCAAAAGTTTTGATAAATGAAATGATAAACAAGTGACTTAGAAATACTACCGTCTGACATGTATATCACATGTACACGAATATTATACGTACAAAACACGCATACACATCGCAGTATTTATTCAGCACTCTTAAGCTTCTCGTCTCAGCACAGATCAGAGTTTTTTATACTCATAGAGTCTAAGCATAGATTTTATGTTGGCAGTACAAAAACCATATAATATTATGCAGCGCCATTTTTAAATAAAACGTCATCTTACGATTCATCACGTCACTAATCATGTGACGTCAATTCGCCTCCCACTGATTTTCCCAAATAGACTGTCATTCGAGGGAATACGCGTCTCGTTGAAAAAAGTCTGTTTTGGATAGTCTTCTCGTAAATTGTTTGGTTCAGTGGTCAAGGATGCCTCACGGAGGAGGGTACGTTGGAGGTTTCAGTGGAGGCGGCTTTCATGGTTGCCATCGCCATCACCACCATCGTCATCCTCATCACTACAACTTTCGCGGTCCAGGGTGGGCATATTGGTGGGCACCCCACTACTACTACAACGGTTCTCCTGGTTATGCTTACCGAAGAGCATATAACTGTGCGTGCGCCTGTTTCTGGATCCTGCTGGCCATCATTTTGGTCATTGTCATCGTACCACCAGCTGTCGGTACTACGGGTGACTTCAAGGACTACGCCTATGCTCCAGGGGACACTAGAATAGTCGAGGGGATCAGTGAATCTCTCTGTTCCGGGGTCAGTTTGAGTCAAAAGTCAACCTACAGCAGTCGTCTCTATTCTCTGTCGAAAGAACCTACTCTAAGCTCCTCCAGTTCGTTCTCTGTTGAATCCCGTGATGAAACTGTTGAATCATCTGGCGGTTACCTGTACTGGGGTTATCTCATGTATGATGGGTCAATGTTTTCTGTGAATGTGTGCATCCGCTCTACAAGTAGTAGTTTGAGCCTTCTTTTCATCAAGGGAAGATCCAATTTCAAGAAGTGGGGTGATAATGGCCAAGAGAGATTTGTCCACACTACTAATTTCATCTCGGCATCATGTCCATCCAGTGGTCCCCCAATCTCCTACACAGTTCCTCCTGGTCAAGGTGATGATTGGTACATTGTGGTCCACAACAGTGGATCAAGGTTTCGAACCTTCGATTTTACTCTAAACGTGAACCGCACTGAGTACACCTTCAATAGCAATGATATCATTGACAGCTGTAGCCCGGTCAGTGGATCTAGCTGTTCTATTCCCGTTTCAAGTGGCGCTACGTATTTGGTGCAAGTTGACCCTGGAGAAGCCCCCGACTATGAGGATAATGTTGACATTCGTGTTGACTGTGTGGCAAATGGAGGAGTAATTGCAGCGATTGTAATTGTACCCTTGCTGTTTTTCGTCGGGGTCATTGTTGCGAGTATTATCGTTTTAGTCTGTATTGTCAGAATGCAGAAAAGGAAGCAAGTTGAGAATGGTACCAATACTGTACCACTGGGCTCCACTGCTCCAACTGGAACCACTGTCACAGTTACTTCAACCGTTCCACCACAGCCACCAGCGAATCCAGGATATCCAGCTGCCCCGCCCCCTTATACCTACCCTGCAACCAACCCGCCCCCATACAGTTCTGTGGAAAAGCCTGCTTTTTGAGCTGACCATCGATTTTTAACTGTTAGCATGTAGAAGTGACATCCATGCTTACTATAATCGTATTACCACATTAATTGTATTATTACGTAGTTCGTTGTTATACTCAGAGTTGGTAACTAGATGTACGTATTTGGTGTCACTTTAATAATCTTGTACCAACATGCTCCACACCCTTTATAATTGTATGCATGGCAACTTACACTGAAGTAATGATATACAAAATTAATGATCGATGTTGGTATTGATAATTCCCACTATAAATTCAAAATCATTCGCGCCCATAGAAATTAAAATGGCCGTCAACAAAGCTACAGTTGCAAACAAGCCGTGTGTGTTGGCCTATGTCACTCTCAATAGTAAACAAGTGTCTCTACTGGAGGAAACGTTCATCGTGTTCCACAAGGACGATTTGAAGACGGACAAGGATAAAGAATCTATCGTGGCGCTCATAGTTTATCCCTCCGTGCAAGTTGATGCGGCCTTTATGGACAGCTTTCCGAATCTTAAGGTTATTGGTAGCCACTCCGTAGGATACAATCACATAGATATCGTGGCAGCTAAGGAGAGAGGTATTCGTGTAGGCATCACTCCTGATGTGCTGAACAACTCTACAGCAGAAGTAGCGATGTCCCTCATATTGGCTTGTGCTAGGCGAGTCGTGGAAGGAGACGCGCTGTGTCGAGATCCTGATGTTACCAGCTTTGCTCCTTACACGCCCACGTTCCTCGGTACAGATGTTACCGGTAGCACATTAGGTATCATTGGGATGGGAAGAATAGGAAGTATTGTTGCTCGGATGGCACGTTCTGGATTCGCAATGAACATCATCTATCACAACCGTTCCCGTGCAGAAACCGAGGTGGAAGAAGATCTGAAGGCTACATACTACTCCAGCCTACATGAGATGTTGAGAGAGTGTGACTTTGTAGTGCTGACGGCACCATCGACTCCTGATACATATCGAATGATGGGGAAGAAGGAATTTTCAGCTATGAAGGATTCTGCCACATTTGTCAATGTATCCCGAGGACGGCTGGTTGATCACGATGCACTAGCAGAGGCCCTCAGTAGTGGTGGGATAAGGTATGCCGGGCTGGATGTGAGTGACCCAGAGCCCCTCCCACGTGACCACACCCTCCTTAGTCTAAAGAACATAGTGTTCACGCCTCATGTTGGAAGTGCTACTGTACAGACACGCCTCAAAATGATTGATGTCGTTATGAAGAATATCTTAGCAGTTTTGAACAATACTCCCATGGTTGCAGAGGTTGAGTGATGACGGTTCATATGATACTATATCAACTGCACTCCGTCTATGTATGGTGCTGACTTGGATTTTGCTCCATTGATTTTTATACGTACTTATACTAAGTCTAACAATAGTATTACATACAAGTGCAAGTATGTGTTTGTGTATGTCTGTCTATATAATGTATGTGAGTTTGTGCATGCATGAATAATCATTTTTGTACATATACTGTACATACATTATGTACAGTATATGAATCTTCATTTTGTAATTTATTTGTGATTATTACAGTTAACTACATAATCTAAGACTTAGTTTAGTTGTAATAATAATAATTAGCGCAGTAACTGAATCGTTGAACAGGGTTTTAATCCACACCCAATTTGATTCACTATAATATGAAATTTGAAGATGAATATCCCTCCAGCATTAATGCCCACTTTATTATATTATAAACGATTTATACTATTATTAATGAAAATATTGATAGACAGCAAAGGACAAACCAAAACCTGACACAGCTAAATGAATGTATGTATACTTGGGTCAAATTGCATGTGTACGAAGCTGACTTCCTGGCTCTATGACATGATAATATAACTGTTATAATGGAATTAGGGATCAGATCAGTTGGTTCCATCATGGTTAGCTCATATGGCCACAGAAGAGAGACTGCATGAGATAGCACCTGATTGTATACATAATATACAGAGAGTTCAGCTGTTTATGTAATTGCAATTATATGGATATGGTATACATGTACTTGAGTAATATTACTCATGCAGTATATTATAGTATATTATGTATAATACACATATTATATGCATGTCATTACACATATTATGTATTACAGTATTAATAATACATGGATATAATGCATTAATGTTATATTTATTTATACCATTACTTGTGTATATTGTATAATATTAAGTGATATTCAATTTATACAATAATAATTTCACTATATAGCAATTATTGCAATTATAATGGTATAATTATGAATATTGATGAGGATAATGTATTTCCGGCATGTGTAGACAACTGAGCTTCATGATTCAGCCATGATGTAATCCCAGGTCTGCCTCTCCCAGCTAGGTGTGCATGTGACCTAATGGAGATTATAGGAAGAGAGTAAATAATTTTATTTTGTAGCAGAGTCTCAGTACAACTATAAATACAGGTGGTAACAACTGATCTCCAAGCAGTTCAAGTAGCTTTGCTTGAAATAAGTGCAATCGTCGTACAGAGCAAAATGAAGTGGATGCATCACATCTGCTGTTTGGTTACTTTTCTAGCTATTATTTGTAGTAGTTCTTCTAAAGAATCTTCTAAACCAAGTACAAGTTCTCGGACAATTCAATCCCCTCCACAGTCAACTCAACAACCTCCTGCATCAACACCTACAGCATCTGATAGTTGCAATGCGGGATACTTGCTACAGGGACCACTGGTAGGACCACCTGGTCGTGATGGAGCTCCCGGTCGTGATGGAGTTAGTGTTCCCGGACGTGATGGCCTTCCAGGTTCCCCCGGACTCCCCGGCCCAGCTGGTCCCCCAGGTGCTCCGGGATCCCCTGGTCCAAGTGCTATAAGTCTTGATGAACTCCGCAAGATAATTCGTGTGATAACCAAAGACGAAGTGAAGAATTTAACACTGGAAGACCGTGAGCCGGTAAACGTGGTTGTAAATTGTAACAAGCAGTGTCCGGTGACCTATCCTGTCACATCTCCACCAAACTGCCCCCCATCTACTCCAACTCCACAAACAAACCAGTCAACACCCCGGCCTACACCAACCTCTCCCCCTGTTTCACCAAAACCTACACTAAATGGATCATGTGCTCAAGGACTGACTCGACATGAACCATCTCTGTCCTGTCGTCACATTCTCCTCTGCAACCCTTACCTGCCATCGGGCTACTACTGGATAAGGACCAAATACCGACCGAACCTGAACAATGGTCTCGTTCACGTATACTGCCACATGGAAGAAGACATCTGTGGGATACGAGGAGTCATGCGAGTAGCTCTCTTGAACATGACTGACACTCAGGTCAAGTGTCCCTTCCCACTCATCTTAACCAACCAGTCTGGAAAGAGAATTTGCCACAGCCCGGTATCGGGGGCCAAGTTCTCCTCTGTGGAATTCGATGCTTACCATATCAACTACACTTTTGTCTGTGGTAGAGCTATTGGATATTCTCGCTATGCTACATATGGCTATTACTACAGTACCAGCACCTATAAAACAATTGATTCACCATATGCGGCTGGATTGTCCATTACGTATAAAATTAAACATCAGCGCAATCACATTTGGACCTACGCTGCTGGGTATCGTGAAAGTAGTGTGGACCCTGCAAACTGTCCTTGTGCTGCAAAACCAGGTCGAAATTCTCCACATTTCGTTGGTAACAGTTACTACTGTGAATCTGCTCCTCATGTGACACCAGTTCAGCGATGGAATACAACAAATCCTCTCTGGGATGGACAGGGTTGCTACACTGGTTCCAACTGCTGTGGAAATTCTCGTATGCCGTGGTTCTGGACCACCCTACCACAGGCTACCAGTTCTGATATCGAAGTCCGTCTGATGGATCCGCAGACCCACCCTTATGGTACAGTAGGCCTTGAAGAGCTGGAACTCTACGTATACTAACTACATGAGGGTGGACTTTAGATATGCAATCTACCATTGTTAATTTGTACGTAGTTCGGATATTGGTTTATGGACACAATGTCATCTCAAATTGTTAGGCAACTGTAAAATTATTCAAATTTCACATTACTCATTAAATATCATTCAAGTATAATCGATTATATCGAGTTTGATTGCTACAGTAATTACATGATTAGCTTGTGACTATAGATAGTGTGTGTGTGTGCGTGCGTGTGTGTGTGTGTGGTTATAAATCTATAGGCAAGAAATGTTGGTCTGTAGCTGTTATATATATTAATATTAAATCCAACAGTGGCTCCATCCATTAGAACCACTTCACGCCAACCAAATCAATAAAAATAAAACCAGGGTTGATTAATATTATACAGATGAACAACACACACACACACACACACGCACACACACAGAATACACACACACACACACACACACACACACACACACACACAGAATACACACACACACACACACACACACACACACACACACACACACACACACACACACACACACAGGTGGCTGATGCACAATAAAGGTCTTTGGTTCAAAATTTCTCTCCATACAAGGTTCCTTGTGCTCATTTCGAAACTGGGATTATCATCCTAGTAAATGGAAACTCCATAAAATGATCTTGCTACAACTTTCCCCGTTAACTCTCTAGTTTAGACCGGATGGGCAACCTGCATGCAGTACAGGTTGAAGTAAAATAGCTTTATAGTAGACAACACACATCGTTACTCACCTGGAGTTCGAAGACAGTAGTTTGAGTGGAGCATCTTCATACATTGACCACATGTACTGTACTTTGCATCGTACAATTGGCGAGGTTTATAAATAGTCTTAGATCCAGGATACAGTCGAAGAAGACGCCGATCAGTTGTATAGTCCAAAATTTCCTACCATTTGACAAATATCAAGACACAGGGTGACCATTCTGCGACTATAAAACACATTGCCGATTGCTTGTAGCCAGAAATAGTCGAAGGTATAAGCATAGACCGTACATAGACTACGTACGTATGGAGTAAGGTTCTTCTCTACGTCTCTAGTATCTATGTCATCATAGATACTCCACACGTGGTCGGCGGAGGGGAATTCTCTACTCCAAATAATGCCCAAGTGAGGGATTCCGTAGGAGGATACGTACGGAGGAAATGAGTCGAAGAGCCTCGAGGCGAACTTGGCTGGTACGTGTCCACCTGGCCATCGTAGAATTCGGTAGAGTGTTCAAGTGCTAGTGAGAGTGTGTGTGCGATTGTCGAGGGGATGTTTCTGTTACGCCGTGAATATTCTTCACTCGAATCGGATCGATGGTTCCTCGCAGGTTTTGTTCATTCTCGCAAGTAGACTGTCGGGTGTCGTGCCTGAAGCTATTCAGGTCAACGAAGACAACTATGAAGCTATTAAAGGTACTGTGACAATTATCTTACTTTCCAACTACTATTGATGTTCTCCAGGTATTAGATTCGGATAGAGCACAGTTTGAGTATCTATGTTCGTATGATTAGAGTGTCAGTCCGTCGGTACCGCGGTGAACTGGACCGTGACACCAGGCGTCAAGAACTCGTCGTGTGTCATTTGCGTTGCTTCAGGCATTCATTTCCAACATAGATGGTCCCAGTCTCTGTATTTCTTCGTTACGGTTTTGGGAATTCATGAAGTCTACAATTTTTCGTGTATTCTTACATTGCAATTCCGTGTTCATAGCATTCCTTAGCCCAACCATGTATGTATGAAAGGTGTGTTGTTATGAAACACAGGTACATTCACGGTAGATACATAGAATATTTCACCATGAATACTCTATACTAAAGATGTCATGGCTGGATTATAATTTCACCTATTTGAGAGTATAAATGGACAATATTTCAGGGTGCTAGGTGTACCTTCATTGTAGTTCAGCCTTTTGGTATCAATACGCACCAGATCAAAGATTAACATTACCAGAAGAGATTGTTGTGACAAGTGTATGTTCTTATATTGTTCATATATACAACCTAACCAAATTTGACACTAGTGGGCTCCACTGTAGATGTATGCTGATTCATATGGGTCTTAATTTCATTCATTATCTTGCCTCTTTTCCCTCTGTAGCTGAGAACAACTTTTTACTTATGAACTTTTACGCGGATTGGTGCAGGTTTAGCCAGCAGCTGAAGCCTGTATTCGACCAGGCTGCCGATCGAGTGCGAGAACTAAATATTGTGAGTCTGTTATTGGGTTCATGGGAGAGTTTTACTGTTGAATCAAGGGAGGGAAGGGAGGCTAAGGATAACACACAGCTAGCTAGACAGCCAGATTAAGCAGAGCAATACACATACATATCTAGTAAGGCAGGCAAGACTTGGGAGGCCAGAAGCTTCTCCTCAATTACCTTGCGGACTACTTTTCACATTGACCCTGGTGTATGTAGCACTCTGTAGTGAATGTGATGTCTCATATGAAGTTGAACCTGGCTCGGTTGGTGCAGTGGGGGTTGAACGTATGTGCGTACATTTTAGTGTGCCCTACACTCTAGTGAACTGGATATTACAGGCTTTGTTAGATCAATTGCATGACACATACACACACACACACACACACACACACACATACATGTCTTGGCATTGTGGTTCAAAGCTATTTTGGAATGTCAAAACCTCTATAAATGCAATTACAGTAACACAGGCATGCAATTATGGTGTCTGTTATTTTAGGGAGGCCACAGTTCTGTGGTGTGCCTGATGTCATTCAGTGTGGATTACAAGATGTCATCATAGCAAAGTCATCACAATGCATTGTTTAGTGTTCATACCTTTTTGTAACTGTCTTTACTGGCTACCGTATATGCTTCAACTTTCGCAGATCGTGACTAATCGCAATTTTAGCGTTTTATTTTCGTGGATTGTGACGTAACTGTAAATGCGTTGCTCATCTGGTCTAAATTTTTGCCAGATGAATCTTTCACAGATGGCTGCTGATCCACGAAAACTGCAAAAAATCAACCCTGCAATAGTTAAAGCGTATATAGTATATACTGTGATATAATGTATTGCTGTATTCCTGTGTGCATGTGTAGTACGTATGTAGGCTATGTACGTACATATGTATATATAATTCTATATGTAATACTGTATAATGTAGGTACGTGCGTATATATTATGTACTATCCTATGTAAGTATATATTAAGTATATTATCTGTTTTCCTGCTATTGTGGTGGAATAAGTACATTACGGTATTATTGATTGCTCTACACCTACGTATGTACTATCACCATACTTATGTATGTGTTTGGATTATTGCAGGAATCGGTAGCTTTAGCGAAGGTTGACTGTCCTCAGGCAGGTGTGTGCGCTTTTTGTCATCTTCTGTCTTGACATTGTTATCTACAAATGTTATACTGAAGCTTGTGTTGCATACATGGGTTTTGTTAGATGTGTGAAATCTAATATGCCGTTACAAGGAGTGAACTGATACAAAGTACACATAAAACTGTATGTGTGGGAAGTACGTATATACTGCATTTTTACATACATACATACATACATATGTATGTGCTTATCGAATATTGTTACATGCCCGCAAGCTTATTATGTTGGATACTCACACTGCTGTATTTTATTCTTGATCTGTAGCATCACTTTGCAGGGATGTCTTCCACATATCGAAATACCCAACTCTAAAAATAGTAAAATTTGGACAGGTGAGAGTGTGCTGGCCTGGTACGTGTATCTGACCAATAACTGGATTCATATTTCTTTTATTTCAGATTATGAGGAAGGAGTATAGAGGAAAGGTGTGTTTGTGTGTGGTGTACTCATTTGTGTGTTATGTGCGCACATGTTTTGTATGCATATTATTTGTTATGTTGATGTTGTGTGGTTGTTGTAGGTGTATGTTGTATGTTGATACATATACGTACATACGCACATGCACCCATAATTTCCTACCTACGTGTGTACCTTAATGTACATGTATGTGTACGTATGTAATAGTTGTATCCTGGTGTAGTGAATGATAGACAATTTATGCCACATACGTACATAGTCCAATGCAACTTACGTATTATATGTGATAGAAATGTGTTTCCTAATGACTGGGCCTGGTTTTTGTTTGACGAACCCTGGCATTTAAACCTGTCTGGTGACCTGCCCTGTATCACCAACTTGTTCTTATGTACATGCAGTTTCTTCTTTGATCCAACCCTCACCAGAATGCAACTAATGCATATGTTTGACCCACATACGTACATGTACATACGTAATATGTAGTACGTATGTGATTTTGCTCAGTTTCCAGGAGTGTCTGTACTGTATGCTGTGTGCTATTGTTTGCGATATCAGTTAACCACAACCTACACACATGTATGGTGATCAGATGGTTTTGTCTATCACTGTGCACACATGTAGAGAGCTGTAGCAGATCTTGTCGAGTTCACAAAGAATATGGTAACTCTACCCATTGAGTCCTTCACTTCTGATGATGAACTGAAAGTTAAGGTTAGTAAGGAATACACCGCTGAACTGTGGTGATAGTGACGTGTGTAAGATGAGGGATTTGGGGGAATGCACAGTCATGTAATTGTCTACAAAATGAGATTTAAGATGAGATTGACACTTTCTATTACCAATAATTACAGTTCAGTTTTGAAAATGTAATAATTGATCCGTGAATTAGAAGTCTTCCAATATCAACATCAATGGTATAATGTAGTCATAACAATCATTATATGTACATAATGTGTACGAATACCTACATACGTATGTATATCTATATGTGTGGCCTATGTGATGTGAATTACCTGGGATCATCTCTACTGTTTGAAGCATTGTTGACTGTGATGTTTTTCTAAAATATCATTGCATCAGATGAAGAGAAACTCCATTGTGGGCTATTTCAGTGACGAAGGGAGTCCTGAATATCGCGTTTTTAGAGAAACTGCAGCCCTATTGAGTGATGGATGCGATTTCTTCTCTAACATCAGGTACACACACCATGTTCATATGTTCACATACTTCCAGATACGTATTTTACACTGGACGTGGCTGTATGTAATATCTGAGTACATACCTCTGGCAGGGCTGTGGTGGCAGATACAGAGACTTTGTCTTAGTAGACAATCAAACCAAAATGTCTGTGTCTGCCACTACAGTACTACCAGAGGTACGTTAGTTGTTAAGTGGTATGTTTCCACATGAAATGATATAATGTAATAATGTAATAGATGCAATACCTCCCACCCAGCATTGTTGTGATAGCGGAACAATGAGTTGCTAGGCAATTAATTGACAATTGTATTAACAATAATTATTGTGCACGTGTACAATAATGAAGGGAAGTGTCTGATGACATGGATTTTGTACACTGTGCACAATGATCCGCCCACGCATTATGCCATAATATTGTACACAAATGTATTGTTAATACCATGAGACATTGTATTGATGGTTCATTCGATTCCAACCAAATATTTCACAGTAAATCACTACTAACGTTTTAACCGCAAGTTGACAAATTATATCACTGGATTTACATTGAACCAGCTGAAAATAGACCGAAGTCTCTATCAACCCCTAATTCCGATTTTGATGGCAAGCAGTGATTACCTCCCAGTCATCCAAATCCTCAAAAAGGGAACCACAGACAGCTGTTTCGCTCTCATTTGAACTCATCAGTGTGGTATACCCTGTACATCAGTTGGATGACTGTCCTCATCTTACCATTCCAACGCACAAGTGAACACTTGTGGTCTTCATGATAAGAGAGGATAAAGGAGGCTTGCAGTCAAGGTGTGACTGTGCACTCTGTTGGTAGTTGTAAATTGTCAACCTTAGGCCTTGTACAGGCTTATTGTACAATAAACCTTCCCTACTGTTTTGACCACATGCTGTGGCCTTCATCAGAGTACACCAAGAAACAAAACCAAATCAATAGGACTACAGTTAACTCTATACTCCATATAAACTGTAGTTTTATTGATTTAGTTTTGAACGAATAGTTTATTACAGAATTGAACAAACTATCAATACAATATCAAATAGCCAACCTAGAATGCCACTTTGTGATCACCTTGAGGATATGTGTGAAAATATATTGTAGTGGATTACCATACAGTGAATAGTCGTTAATCTGCTGCAGTTCGTTTTCAAAGAATATGGTGGATTAACGACTTTGGCGGATTAACTGGATAGTCATTGGTACTTGGACTATGTATTGGTACTGGGAAATTTTGGGAGATTAAAACATTTGGCAGATAAAGCGGTGGTGGATTGACGAGAATTCACTGTATATTATGTTGTACAGTATGGATATGATATACGGTACTTTCAGTAAAAAACTGAACGTACTACGGGCGTACCCGTATCCGTTTTTTAACCGTACGTAGTCGACACGTCCGTAACCCGTTTATGAGTGACCCGTACTTCTACTACATTCTTCAGCAAGTGATAATTACTTTAGGTACAGGTGACAATGATACGTCATAATTCTTGCGCAACGACGGTGTGATTTGATTCCGCGAGACGAAGAAAAATGGCTTATTCGACCGATGTATACCAGCGAATTCGAGTGCTAATCTTTCGGAAACAGAGGATTAGCACGGAATATTCGAAATTACATGGTTTTCTAACCTTTTAGACTTACTGCTGTCGCTCTCGGACACTTTTTGCCAGGCGAAGGCTCGTCTCTGCCTTAAACGAGTTCGAATCAACCGAGCGGGATTCTGACGGGGACGATCTTTCCAAAGGACGTTACTCTTCTCACGAAAGATGGTTTAGGGATTTCTTGTACAGTTGAAAGGGCGCTTTAGGTCTGCATTCCTTTCGATTATCACTTTCTCCAGAAGTTTAACAACCCGTACGTATTCCGTAGGTATCAACACGTACGTAAACCGTACTTAACACGTCCGTTCATCCGTAGGCAACCCGTAGTACGTTCAGTTTTTTACTGAAAGTACCGTAGGTGGTGTACATTACAAGCAGTTTATACGGTGAATTTTTGTTGTTTCTTACCTACAGACCAAGTACACAATCATTAATACAGTTTGTACCTCATGTGGTGAGTCCGTTATCCATATGTGTGTGTATATATGTATGTACATACATTTGTGCAGGTGTGCATGTGTGTTGCAGTGGTGGTGGTGTGTGTGTGTGTGTGTGTGTGTGTGTGTGTGTGTGTGTGTGTGTGTGTGTGTGTGTGTGTGTGTGTGTGTGTGTGTGTGCGAGTGTGTGCATGTGCGTGCGTGTGTGTGTGTGTGTGCGTGCGTGCATGCGTGTGTGTGTGTGTGTGTGTGTGTTTGATGGTATGTCTGTACGTGTACATACCTACGTACATAGGTCACTGACACAGCGATCACCTCGGATTATCACGGTGACCTCCAGTCATCAGGCCGGTTGTATGAGTGGGTGCTTGATCACTGCGTTGAACTTGTTAGAGAAATCACTTTTCAGAATGGAGAGGTATGTACTCAAGACAAGTGTTTGTTCCATGTACAGTATAACCCATTAGCACACATCTCTGAAGCTGTACTAACTTGCAGATACCTAGGTACGTACATCCGTATAAACATTCATATGTATGTATATACATATGTTGAACACTCCACCACACTTACGCACGTATGTACTACTAACTGTCCACAGAACATACCCTACGTTTGTCCATCCTTATATACGTAAGTACATACATATGTATGTATGTATGTATGTATGCATGTACATATGTATGTATGTATGTATGTACTGGTTAAGCACTTCATCACACTTGAAGGTGTACGTATATACTACTCTTTGCCTACATGCAGTATGTATGTACATCTATATTATACTTAATGCACACATTGTGACATACATACATACGTACGTACATAGTGTATGTTGTGTATGGCTCTCGTCCAACATCTACCCTTCTACTGATATTACTGCAGGAATTCACAGAAGAAGGTCTACCCTTCCTCCTTCTCTTTTACGCACCTGGTGATGAAGAAAGCAAGAAATTATTCAAGCAAAGAGTCCAAGAGGAAGTGGCACACGAGCGAAGTGCGCACATGCAATCACAATACCTATGTCCATGCACTGTACAGAGATGTGCCCTGCCACAGATGTCTTCATATTGACCAGCAGTAGCTGTTTTGTATACAATGTACATGCTGCTGCACATGTTGGGGATTTTGATGTTGTCTAAGAATGATTTAGTACCTCCCCAATCAATGATCCTTAAGAATGCTTGAACAGTTCCTTTAACTCCATCCCTGTTATGTCTGTGTTTTTACCTCTATTACTGTTATGTCTGCACAGTGCTTTCAACTCTATTACTGTTATGCCTGCAGAGTGTTTTAGCTGTATTAACCCTAAGTGACATGTATATTGTCATAAAATGTATGTTCAATAGTGATTCCTATGTTAAGTATTGATTGCTGATCTTTATCATCATCACGTTTCAGCCTACTTATTGTCAATATTTCTTCTCTCTTGTAGTGAAGATTAATTTTCTGTTTGCAGACGGTAAAATGTTCTCACATCCACTCTACCACCTCGGTAAATCTATTAAGGTGTGTGTATGTCCATATCCAGTGTGTTAAGTACCCTCTGTACTATATGTGTATGTACGTACATGCTTAGTCAAGAGTGGCTATCAGAGCTGTGAGCTTCTACACTTCCAACACTACGGATGTACACGTGCTCTTTGTACTGCTCTTTGTCCCCAGTTGTGAGCACATTACAAATTGCGTACATTTGTACTTGCATATGTATGTATTGTTGTTGTAAATGCATAGCTACGTAAATGCAAATGGACGATTTTTTCATCGTCTTTTTCTGGTATTGAATGTAGGACTTACCTGTTGTGGCTATCGACAGCTTCCAACACATGTACCTGTTGCCAAGTTTTGAGGACATCAAGTGAGCGTAGTTCTTTGTGACCCTTCAAACCTATGTACGTAGCATACACTACACAAGACACAACTGCTTATATCGTATTATACTTGCATGTGTAAATGACTCCTATTTATGTGTATACGTATGTGTATATAGTATGTACGTATGTACGTATATATGCATATGTGTGCACTTATTTATGTACGTATCTACATATGTATGTATGTATGTATTGAGTTGGTATGTGTGTATTGTGCGTGTGTACGTGCTTGTGTTTGCATGTACGTATGTGTATTATGTCTAGTGGAACTATAGTAAATTTCTACAATCAAAATCACCATTGCTACATGTATTAATAAGGAATATCATCATTAGAAAGCCATTGTCATAGCTTCCAATGACCTCTTCTTTTCCTGTTTTATCACATTTTTGTCTTCCCTGCATTTTCTTTCCGGCCATCGCTATCCTTGTCCTCCTCCTTTCTTTCCTGTGTAGACAACCAGGGAGGTTACAGCAGTTTATTGACGACTTGTATTCTGGGAAACTCCACCATGAATTCCATCATGGTCCATCAGTGAGTATTCATATTTCATTGGTGTTGAGCCTTCTTCATGCACACCAATACGTACTTACATGTGCATGCACATAGAATTGGTTTATCCACACTTGAGTTACTCAATAGATGTGTGTGTACATATCTTTTGGGGTGGGTGTACACTGTTTATCATTAGTGTACAATAGTGTTGGGGATTTATTCAAAAATTGCATTAAATGATATTTACCAGGACAATTACCGTGTGTATAAAATTTAATTTCACAGTTATCATTAAAACACAAATTTTATGTGTCTATCCGTATGATGTACGTATCCACTGTAGCTTGATGGAAGCTGTATATCGGAACATTCATTATTATTTTAACAAATACCTCTAACTTTTGGCTATCGGTGATCTTTTTACTGTTTACCATTCAACAATTGTGACAATTGCCATGTATTCACAATAGACTAGTATTGTGTATGGTTTTGAGATATTGCCTAATGCTAGTTAGTCTAGAGTGTTCACCACTGAGTGTGAGTGTACACTGATTATTGATTGTGAGGGGACACTTACCTTGAGACTTGTACACTGAGTCTCTTTTCCTCCCCCCCCCCTCAGCCAACAGAGCAAGTAAAGCCTTCAACTGAGGACACTAAAGAGAAGCGCTCTGTGCCGCCCGAGAGTACCTTTAAGAACCTCAAACCAGACAATGATAGGTACACCTTACTTAGACAGAGGGATGAACTGTAGAAAATTGGAGCAAATTCTTGGTTTAGAAATATTTACTATGTTGTGGATTCTTAGACGTGATTACTCTGTTTTGTGGTATAAATTATTACATTTAATAGTGCAAAGTGTCACATTAATTAAATATGAATTAAAGTTAATATCGTCATGCATACTTAGGATGAGTTATTGTAAAGCCCAATGTGTTCTAATAATCATTTTGTGGATTAAATTTTATTACTTTTGACAGATGTGGTGTGTTGTTTGTGTGATACCCAACATGTACATGTTATTGTACAAAAATTATTTTTATAGTGTTAATTTTGATAGTGTCTAATTCACATCAAGATAATATACTGTACAGTAGCCTAGGTAAATAAGAACAGTATTATGTGTATATTGATAATACTGTAATTTGGGAAATTTAATGTGCTGTTAAAATAATGCTAATTGTATGAAATTTACCCATTGAAATTTTAATGCTTGTCTTATTAATGCAAGCACACACACAGGCTAGCACCAAATCATCAGTAATTCATTAATAATATTTTCTTAATGCGGAAACCAGTTTACTAGCATTTATAGCATTAATAAGACAGCCGCATTAATTTCCCAAATAACGGTATTTCTGAATCAATATTAATAAACTTTTATATTGTATATTATATTAAATACTCCATGTGTGTATGTAATTTTTATTGTATATATTCAGTATTAAGGTGCTATATAATATATAATATGCATAAATGATATGAAACATTACCACATTGCATGAATTAACTATAGTGCTTGTATGCAAGCAGAGCATGGGAACAATAAACAACCTGCATGATATGGATCCTGCAAAGTGTGCAGTCCCTATAATTGCATGGAATAATTGGACTGCACACAATAAATTACAATAAAAATTACATTAAATTGCAATTAAAATTACAATTACTGCAAGTAGAATTAGGGTACACTGAATCTACACTTCTATCTTATCTATAATCAGAGGTACTTACGTACTATCAGTATAGCACATTATTACATTATTTAGTACATTATTAATCGCATATAATTACTGTTTCAAAATACGTATGTCATGCGTATCTAATGATCAGCTGTATTATAAATTAGAGTCTATGCTTTTAAGGTCTGACCAGCGCCATTTTTGGACGGATGATAAAATGGAGGGTTAGGTCCGCGTATCAGTTGAATCATAGTATAGAGAGTCTATGGTTGAATGAACCTTTGAATATGCTAACCAGCCCAGTGACGAATGCATCTGTGCCTGATATATATAGAACTAAGCTGAAGGTATCTTAAACCTTTAATTAGTGGACCGGAATGGGTTTATAAATGATCGTACATTCGATGCAAACTGTATCCATGGGTAGCTAACGGCTCCTATAACTTGTGGTACTTGTACAGCTAAAAGTTATTATGCGCATTGTACCTGTTCCCGGGCCTAGTACAGTGTTCGTTATATTATTGTTACATCCAGTGCTGCCTCTATTTCCAATCCAACTTTGCAGGTTCACCAACTGGTTCATGGCTGATTGGAAACAAAATCCTGAATATGTCCGGTCAGCGAGATCTAGACTACAGTTGTACTCCGTGATTAGTAATAAATTAAATCCTATTTTAAGAAACATAATATTATTTTGAATGTACATGTGTTTGCTGTATGCGGTGATATTTAACTCTCCATGCATAATAATGTATTTCAACTGCTGTGCTATATGCATGCACATATGTAGGATACATGCATAAAGAATTGTTTTTGGTGGTGGATTTGAGTGTGTATGATAGATTGAGTGTGTATGTACTCAATGAACATACGTACACTATACTTTACTTTGCATACATACACATCATTAAATTCTAATCTACATTAATTATTATATATAGTAAACTATCTATGTATAATATGGTTACCGTAGTATTTACAATCTGTAGTAACCAAAGAATTAGTTTGTGTTGCATTGTCAAGTATATAGAAATGTGTTGGCTTTCAATGATAGTATTATTCAGTTGTTTTTAATGTTTACTCGTGCTTGTGTTATGACCGTGATATCCTATTAGCTGTACCTGTGTATCATATTCTATGTGTCTGCATATTGGGAGTGGATAATTATTGTGTGAACACATGACAAATGTTGATTATAACAATGACATCATTGCTTCTTCAATATTTGTAAATATCATCTTATTACATGGGGAATGGCTACAATATTTTGACCTATTTTAGTATATATCCCATGTTTCTGTTTTGAAATTAATATCCTCCCTTGGGGTAATGCTTTGGGTATCCTCCTTTGCGGTAATGGCTGGGATAGCCTCTCTTGGGGTAGGGGTCGGGATAGCCTCCCTTGGGATAGTGGCTGGGATAGCCTCCCTTGGGGTAGGGGTCGAGATAGCCTCCCTTGGGGTAATGGCTGGGATAGCCTCTTTTGGGGTAGGGGTCGGGATAGCCTCCCTTGGGGTAGTGGCTGGGATAGCCTCCCTTGGGGTAGGGGTCGGGATAGCCTCCCTTGGGGTAGTGGCTGGGAGAACCTCCCTTAGGGTAGGGGTCGGGATAGCCTCCCTTGGGGTAGTGGCTGGGATAACCTCCCTTGTTGTAGGGGTCAGGATAGCCTCCTTTGGAGTGATGGCTGGGATGACCTCCCTTAGGGTAGAGGTAGGGATAGCCTCCCTTGGGGTAGTGACCGGGGTAACCTCCCTTGGGGTAATGGCTGGGATAACCTCCCTTAGGGTAGTGGTCGGGATAGCCTCCCTTGGGGTAGTGGCTGGAGTATCCTTTCTTGGGGTAGTGGCTAGGATATTCCCCTTTGAGGTAGTGGTTGCGGTATCCTCCTTTGGAGTGGTGGCTGGGGTAGCCTCCCTTGGGGTAGTGGCTGGGGTAGCCTCCCTTGGGGTAGTGGCTGGGGTACCCTCCCTTGGGGTAGTGGCTGGGATATCCTCCTGTGGGGTAGCGGCTGGGGTATACCTTTTTATATGATGTAGGGTAGTCCTTTTTCCAGTAACAAGAACAAGTTTTGCTATTAAGGTTTTGCCACTTAGGACACTTCTTGTCACAGACACATTCACAGGTTTTTCGGTTCAGCCAGTAATATGGTGGACACTTCTTGTCACAGACGCATTTGCAGGTTTTTTGGTTCAGCCAGTAATATGGTGGACACTTTTTGTAGCAGACGCATTCACATCTCTTGTAATCCAGAGTCTGGTAGGGGGGGCAGGATTTTTTGCAATGTGGTTGAACATGATGGTTGTAAACTTTCCCACCGAGAGTCAGTGGCAGCAGGGAGCTGCAAAGGAACACTGCTAGGGCCAGTGTGGCCTTCATTCCAAAGTCTTTTCCAATTCCAAATTTCACAGAGTTGATGGACCTTTCACTGTATACTTGATGCTCTGAATTTCTCAGTGTTAGCTTGTAAAGCAGGCTGTACTACTTTTATAAGCTTACTTTTTTAGGTGTGTGCCGATATTTTGGGTGTTGCCAAAATGTGGTGTCAATGTTATAGTTCACTTGACTGGGCCTTCACATCATGTAGTTTATATACAGATCCAATTAATTTTGTATTCCAAAGATGTCCTGGCTAGTTCCCTGTACTGATAATTTAGTACCTTATGCCATACATGCAGTGTGTTGATAATACTGAGGTAAATTTCTATCATCTGAAGCCGCTCTGCAGTCTACACTGTTTGCTCCATCACTAGCACTATACCTGTTTACATGTCTGTGTAGTGGTCTACATAGACAGGAATGCAAACCTTATATAGCAAGTGTATCGGTACTGAATCACATTGTGAAACTATATATGAACTTTGTTGTCAAAACTGTCTTTTTATGGGTTGCCGCTGGCACCCCCTATATTTATTCATTAATTTTGCCGTCAGGTGTGTTACACTCAATATTCTAGATAGATATATAATACGTGTTCCTATGCCTAACGGTATCCATGAAATTATAAAGTAAATAATTCATATTGGGTGAGAAAAGATGACCGATTTCTAAAGTGAAGAGTAAGATATTGGGGTAGAATTTGAGCACAATGCCTTCGATGAACGAAATAACTTCAGCGAAGGTTCTTATAAATCTAATGAAGACGCCTAAGTAATTCAAGTGCAGGACAGCAGCCCCCCAAGTTTTTGAAGTTGAATTACTTGTTTCACTTGTGACATGTACAAAGACAGTCTTGCCATAATAATGTACTGTATGCATGGTTTTAGATGGAACCCGTCTCAATCATGTCAAGGATCGCCTCGATCTTCCAGACACTACATTTGAATCACCCACATAGTATCACACTCATTTTTGTACACGCAGTGTTACCTCCACAACCATTCATTCTCTATATTCCAATCACATCTCAAGATACAGTCATCATTATGAACTATGACATATTATGAACACCTATATAATCTGACAACTTTTGTAATCGGACACATTACTGTCACAGACACATTGACATCTCTTGCTGTCTAGTTTGTAATAGGAAGGACACTTTTTGTAGCACAGTTTCCATCCTACACAGGCACATCTATATTTATTAAGTTGAAGACCATAATTTTGGATCATTAACCATAATGACTGGATAAAACCAAAGTACCATTACGGTTATTTGTACAGTATTGTTGTATCCCTAATTATGACTCTGCAGATTTTCCTCTTCATGAATCCCAACAGATACACATGTACACACATATGCACACCCACCCACCCACGCACACACACATGCACACATACACGTACACACCATTGGTTTCTTAGTCTCTATGCACCCATGTAATGCAATGCCAAACCTTGCATGGTCCCTGTCACCACTACACATGTGTTCTAGTACATTCTAGGGTATCGCCTTGTCCACAATTCTCTACCACATAATATGTAGTTATTTGTGACATTCATATTATCTGGTACTGATCTGATACTATGTAGTGTCATGTGTTAAAGTACAGTTGTAGACCTGCCTGTCAGTCATCTTTACTAGGAGTATGTCGAGTTCCTTCTGAAGCAAAGACAATACCCTGTATAATATGTATTATTGAACATGTGAATCTGTGTGTGTGTTGGCTTTATTTGGATACTCCATGCATATCGGTGTGTATATAAAATGTACGTCTATTACATCTATTAATAATATTATCATTATGTATCGTATAGCTATGTTTGTGTATAATATGTACATACATGTATTATTATATGTACGTGAAGTGTGTGCATGTGTTATACAATGAATCTGTATATCCATATTTGGATGATAATAATAATCTACGTACATTATATATTCAACTGTCGTTATAAAATTTAATGATAGATATTATATTTCTTCAATTTGCAGTGATATTATTACTTGATTAGTATGAATAATTATAATGCTGTACATTGGTAATGGCTATAATATTTCACCTACTATTGTCTCTATTGCATCTTGTGTCTTTGATTTGAACAAATTTTTTCGGATTTCATATTAATATCCCTTTTTTTGGTGGGTTGGGTAGTGGCCGGGGTAGTGGGTGGGGTATCCTCCCTTGGGGTAGTGGCCTGGGTAACCTCCCTTGGGGTAGTGGGTGGGGTATCCTCCCTTGGGGTAGTGGCCGGGGTAGTGGCTGGGGTATCCTCCCTTGGTGTAGTGGCTGGGGTAGTTTGTGTGCCCATAATAGTTGTAACAAGAACAGGTTCTGCTATTGAGCCTTTGCCACCTTGGACACTTCTTGTTACAGACACACTTACAGTTCTTGCTGTCCAGTTTGTAATATGGTGGACACTTCTTGTCACACTCACAGGAACAGTTCTCTTTATTCAACCAGTGATAGGGTGGGCACTTCTTGTCACACTCACAGGAACAGTTATCCAGATTCAACCAGTGATATGGTGGACAATATTTGTCGCAGACACATTCACAACTCTTCTTGTCTAGTTTGTAATACGGCGGACACTTCCTTTTACACTCACAGGAACAGTACTCTGGATTCATCCAGTAATATTGTGGACACTTCTTGTCGCAGACACATTCACAATTCTTCTTGTCTAGTTTGTAATAGGGCGGGCAGTCCCTTTTACACTCACAGGAACAGTACTCTGGATTCATCCAATAATATTGGGGACACTTCTTGTCGCAGACACATTCACAATTCTTCTTGTCTAGTTTGTAATAGGGCGGACACTTCTTGTCACATTCACAGGAACAGTTATCTGGATTCAACCGGTAATATGGAGGACACTTCTTGTCGCAGACACATTCACAACTCTTCTTGTCTAGTTTGTAATACGGCGGGCAGTCCCTTTTACACTCACAGGAACAGTACTCTGGATTCATCCAGTAATATTGTGGACACTTCTTGTCGCAGACACATTCACAATTCTTCTTGTCTAGTTTGTAATAGGGCGGGCAGTCCCTTTTACACTCACAGGAACAGTACTCTGGATTCATCCAATAATACTGTGGACACTTCTTGTCGCAGACACATTCACAATTCTTCTTGTCTAGTTTGTAATAGGGCGGACACTTCTTGTCACATTCACAGGAACAGTTATCTGGATTCAACCGGTAATATGGAGGACACTTCTTGTCGCAGACACATTCACAACTCTTCTTGTCTAGTCTGTAATACGGCGGGCAGTCCCTTTTACACTCACAGGAACAGTACTCTGGATTCATCCAGTAATATTGTGGACACTTCTTGTCGCAGACACATTCACAATTCTTCTTGTCTAGTTTGTAATAGGGCGGGCAGTCCCTTTTACACTCACAGGAACAGTACTCTGGATTCATCCAATAATACTGTGGACACTTCTTGTCGCAGACACATTCACAATTCTTCTTGTCTAGTTTGTAATAGGGCGGACACTTCTTGTCACATTCACAGGAACAGTTATCTGGATTCAACCGGTAATATGGAGGACACTTCTTGTCGCAGACACATTCACAACTCTTCTTATCTAGTCTGTAATACGGCGGGCAGTCCCTTTTACACTCACAGGAACAGTACTCTGGATTCATCCAGTAATATTGTGGACACTTCTTGTCGCAGACACATTCACAATTCTTCTTGTCTAGTTTGTAATAGGGCGGGCAGTCCCTTTTACACTCACAGGAACAGTACTTTGGATTCATCCAATAATACTGTGGACACTTCTTGTCGCAGACACATTCACAATTCTTCTTGTCTAGCTTGTAATAGGGCGGACACTTCTTGTCACATTCACAGGAACAGTTATCTGGATTCAACCGGTAATATGGAGGACACTTCTTGTCGCAGACACATTCACAACTCTTCTTGTCTAGTCTGTAATACGGCGGGCAGTCCCTTTTACACTCACAGGAACAGTACTCTGGATTCATCCAGTAATATTGTGGACACTTCTTGTCGCAGACACATTCACAATTCTTCTTGTCTAGTTTGTAATAGGGCGGGCAGTCCCTTTTACACTCACAGGAACAGTACTTTGGATTCATCCAGTAATATTGTGGACACTTCTTGTCGCAGACACATTCACAATTCTTCTTGTCTAGTTTGTAATAGGGCGGGCAGTCCCTTTTACACTCACAGGAACAGTACTTTGGATTCATCCAGTAATATTGGGGACACTTCTTGTCGCAGACACATTCACAGCTTTTGCTGTCCAGTCTGTAATAGGGTGGACATGTCTTGTTGCAAACACATTCACATCTTTTACTGTCCAGAGTGTGATAGGGAGGACACTCTTTGTAGCATTGTTGTTTTCCTTCACAGGCACACCTATATTCATCAAGGTGGAGGGAGTAAGGGCACAGTTTGTTGCATTCACACTTGCATGTCTTCTCATTCAAACGAAATCCTGGAGGACAATATTGCTGACAAACACACGAACACTTGTTCCAATCCAGGTTCAATGGATAGTGGCAGGTCTTGTTACAGATGCACGCACATCTCTTGTGATCCAGAGTCTGGTAAGGGGGGCAGGATATTTTGCAAGGTGGTTGAACATGATGGTTGTAAACCTTCCCACCGAGAGTCAGTGGCAGCAGGGAGCTGCAAATGAACACTGCTAGGGCCAGTGTGGCCTTCATTCCGTATCTGATCGAAGAACTGGAATGGTTAGAACAACCAACGATGAATGTATGACAAAACGTCTCTTGATTCTTTCAAACCTCTTGACACTGGCTTGAGAAACAGAACCTTCGCCTTTTATAATTTTACTTCGTTTTAGGTGTGTGCTGATATTTGTGAATGTTGTGTAAATACATTGTCAATATTATAGCTCAAGCATCTGCATGATGTAGGTGATATTTCTGTCTTGTATCACATTTTGTAAATTCCTGGTGACTCCCCAGAGTGATAATTTACCATGTCACCACTAAACCTACAGTATGTTAATTGATTTGGATGGTGTTCATTTGTGTCATGCATTTGAAGCCACTCATCAATGTACACTATTAAATATATACGCTCCCTTATCATCACAACAGTTGCATCTTGGTATGTATGTTTATATGTTAAGTCCCTGAATTGCATTGTGAATGATTTGAGATGATAAACTTTGAATGTTGTCAAACTTTGGCTTTATGGTGTAAGGTATGCGGCAGTGCCATTGTTGAACTAATCTTGAGTTGAAGGATTGTAGCTACGTACCATTTTGTTCCAGACTTCAAGACTTCTTTTGAAGTCCTATGTAATCACACACTAATGTAGCGAATGTATGTAGTACTTTATATTTATAATTGGTTGTGTTTATACATATGTATATATAACCCTATTGTTGATCAAAGAATGAATTGCAACCTCAATCATGTAGGGCAGTGTAGTGAGCCAGCTGGGTGTATTGAACCGGGCTGGTGGAGGGAGATAACTGGGTGCATTGAACCAGCTAGGTTGGTGTGGTGAACCAGCTGTGTGCAAATTGATGTAGTGAACCAACTCTGTATTGTACCAGGTTGTTGTAGTAAATCAGCTCTGCATTGAACCAGGTTGGTGCAGTGAATCAGTTTGGTGTAATTAACCAGCTGGATGTATTGAAGTAGGAGTATTCAATCAGATATATCAACCCAATGAGACTATTTACCAATTAGTAGTAGTAGTGGTACTGGTGTATGTACATATGGTACATATATGGTGTATGTACGTATGTAGCCAGATGCATAGACTCAGGTGTATATTGAATCAAGTCGATGACTTGCAAATGATCCAGGAGGACTGATATACGTACATTCCATAACACTTTGGCCATACATTGTACAAAGTATGGCCGAAGTGTTTAATATTATGATGACCATGGTAACTAAACTTTAACCGCTTTGCATGTGCAAATGTCCCTTTGATGGGATAAATACCATCTATATTTGGCACAGAAAAATCATGCTTAACTGTCTGTTTGCATCCATGCATCTTTATACATTATGATGTACAATGTCATGCGTACGTGTGTGGTCACGTCTACATAAATGTAAATGTATCATGTATGTATATATTATAATTTACGTACATGTATGTCTATATACATAATAATATTATGTACGTATGTACATATGTCATGTGTACCCGTGTGGTCTCATTCTACATATACATCATGTATGTGTGTATACATACATGTATGTCAGGTGTACCTGTGTGGTCACATCAATATGTACATACATACACATACTTATATGCACTATGTCATGTACAGTATGTCTGTGTTGATCAACCAGTACCTCCTAAATAGTGGGAGAATGCTATGCTTTCAATCAGTACTACTATGTTTGTTAACACTGCACTTGTATGGCTACCTTTACAGGAAGTTCAGAGTAACTTGTATGGTAAGTGTATTCATCACTGAAGACATTTGTTTGTGAGATGTTTGTCCACTACCTGCATATGGGACACACACAGCATTTTGGATAAGGTATA
>OZ026570.1:1599720-1607220 GCA_964020155.1 Chondrilla cf. caribensis
CATGATACAGAAGCTCCAATAATGATGACATTAATTAACTTTAAGGTACATTATACGTAGCATCATTAATGTAAGATTTGCCTGTAATTGGCAATTATGTGTACTTTTGTTCTACCATTGTCCAGTCTTGTGCTGTTCTGAGTCTGACCATCATCCTCAGCAGTGTGCAAGTGGAGGGCTACCCTTTTGACGTCCACCACTCTCCTAGATATGGCAGATCTGGTGGATATCACTTCAATGATTATCATAGCATACGTTCATCTTCAATAGTCGGGATAGACAAGATCTATGTGCACTACGCTTCCTATGATGTACTGGCCATTCAAATGACTTATCGAGACAGTAATGGAACATGTGTACTTGGATACTATCATGGTGAGGGTACTCCCAAAGGAGGGAGTGATTCCATCATTTCCTTATCAAATGATGAATATTTGTCACGTATTACTGGGAGATATGAAAATATCATTCGTTATCTGTCCTTTGAAATCAAAAATTCTCGTACGGGAATTACCCGTTTTTATAGTTATGGACCAAACACAGGACAACATTTCACAATCTCCGGTCCAATCTATGGGATATACGGACACTCTGGATCCAGACTCGATAATCTTGGTGTTTTCCTCCCCAATCCAACCTATGGTCCCTACGGGTACATCACAGGTACTGGATTTTGGGATCCAGTTCTTACCTACAGACCAGCTATTTCAAGGCTGTACAAAGTGTGCATCTGGAGAGGTTCCGATATTGATTCCATCCAATTCACCTATCTCACAACCTCTGGCACATACTATACAACAGGTCGCTATGGTGGAAGTGGGGGAGGGGAGACTTGTTTCACCTTAGACTCAAATGAAAGGATAGAAACTGTCCAGATCCATCGGGATCATAATGATCGTATCCGTGCACTGAAATTCACCATATCCACGCTGAACAGCCATTATCTGTACACACGTGGTCCATTTGGTAAACAAAAAGGGGAATCAAGTACTCTAACTACTCGAAAAGGCGCTCTTGGATTCTTTGGTCATTACTCTGGATCAAGACTGACAGCTCTTGGAATCATTGGATACAAATAATTGAGTATAAGCATGCACGGGAACAATAATTAAATCTTTCAAGAGGGTAATTTCATACTATTACAGACACAATTGAAAGTGCATACATAATGTAAGTATGAAGCATGTTGAGGGTATTTGAATATGTTTATTATGCAGCCTTAACATGTATGAATTCTGATATTATTATAACAGTTATCAAATTTAAATAATATAATTTAATGTCATAGAATATATACACTGTATATATATTATATAGATTTTTACAATGCAATGAATATTGAGAAAGTGAATATAATCATGCCGCAAGATTTTTTTTCATAATAATATAATATTATGCATTCCAATGAACATATCATAAGGACCTTGCATTGCATTTCACAAAGTGATGCATCTAATAATTTATTGTACATGTGACTGAATCGAATATTTTGAGGCTTTTACGCTTTAATCAGCTGTTACGTAATTGTACATCAAGCAGACATAATATGGTATTAATGAGTTCTTTTATGAACTATTTGTAGTGCTCCAGAGTGTAGGCTACTTGAGCTTGAGCACTTGGTCATATTAAACTGTATCTGTGAAAAACATATCCAAATCCCATAGTACAATATAGTACAATATATTAGACTAAGCACTGAAGTGGCATCATACTATGTTATCTTACTGGACCACCTACATTACTACAAATTTTTTACATGTATAGAAATAGAAAATTATAGGTATATATATATAGCTAGATAGATAGATAGATAGGTAGGTAGATAGATAGATTGACAGATAGATATATAATGTGTGCTAACTGATACAGGTATTATAATGATGGTATATTTTATGTTATAGATTTCACCATTATGAGGCAGGTAGCTAGACAAAATATATTATTTTAATAATAAGATGGAGGCAAAGCTAAGGTAGAGTAATTCTATTTTGCAGACATCCTAGTAATAGGGTGTTAACTAGATATATCGCTTATAGAATTCTTATTATAATATTATACTATGCACGTGTCATCATGTCATATTATAAAACCAATTAATAGTATACATACGTACTGAATAAAATACACTACACGTTAAATTACCAATTATGTGTACTTTTGTTCTACCATTGTCCAGTCTTGTGCTGTTCTGAGTCTGACCATCATCCTCAGCAGTGTGCAAGTGGGGGGCTACCCTTTCAGCGTCTACTACTCTCCTAGATATGGCAGATCTGGTGGATATTATTTCCATGATTACCCTGGCATTAGTTTGTATTCAATAGTCAGGATAGACAAGATCTACGTGCACTACACTTCCAATGATGTACTGGCCATTCAAATGACTTATCGAGACAGCAAAGGAACATGTGTAGTTGGATACTTTCATGGTGAAGGTATTCACTATGGAAGGAGTGATTCCATCATTTTTTATCAAAATTAATGATGAAAATTACTTGGATACTATCATGATGGAGGTATTAACTATGTGGGAAGTGATTCCATCATTTCGTTATCAAATGATTATTTGTCACGTCTTTCCGGGAGATATGAAGATACCATTTGTTATCTGACCTTTGAAATCAAGAATTCTCGCATGGAAGTACCCGTTTTTATAGGCATGGACCAAACAGAGGACAATATTCCTCAATATCCAGGCAAATCTATGGGATATATGGATACTCCAGATCCAGAATCAATAATCATGGCATTTTGCTCCGCCATCCAACCTATGGTCCCTATGGTTACAACACAGGTACTGGATTTTGGGACCCAGTTCTCACCTACAAACCAGCTATTTCAAGGTTGTACAAAGTGTGCATCAGTCATGGCATTGACATTGATGCCATCCAGTTTACCTGTACCACAACCTCCAGCATATATTATTGAACAGGCCGCTATGGTGGAAGTGGGGGAGGGGAAGATTGTTTCACCTTGGGCTCGAACGACAGGATAGCAACTGTGCAGATTCATCGGGAAGCCAGTATTAGTGGAATGAAATTTACCATATCCACACTAAACAGCCCCTATCAGTACACATGTGGCCCACTTGGTGAACAAGCAAGTCGTTTGGAGTCAACCACTTTGACTACTAGCAAAGGCACTCTTGGATTCTCTGATCATCACTCTGGATCAAGATTGACAGCTCTTGGGATCATTGGATACAAATAATTGAGTACAATTCTGTATGTGATCAATAAATAAAATTAATCGTCCTAAAGAGCAATTCAATTTCATATGATTGCAGACATAATAGTACAAGCAAATGTGTAATGTAATTAAGAAGCATGTTTATGGGTATTTGCATGATCATGTATATTATGCAGCCTATTATAATACTTAATATGTATCAATTATGATACCGTATAACCGGAAATATTGGCAGTCATTTTATTTTGGCATTTTGTTACTACCGCCAACATCATATTCGCCAAAATAATAATACCCGTGCAAAACGTCGTGATTACGTCACAATTAAGTGACATAATTCCTGACGTTGCTCATCCGTGTGGCTCGAGTAATTATGGCAATCGATGTATGATGTGTGTGTGTGTGTGTGTGTGTGTGTATACAGATCTAGAATCTGCCTACGGTGCAAATATTATAGGGATGGAACTGTGAGTCCAACACAGTTTGCAAATCCTAATTCGTCTGTTGATAGGAATCAAGTGCAGTGTTTCACAGGAGTAAAACCCTGTCATTAGTAAATTTGGTATACATATGTAGTTAGGATTCAACCATTTCAATTAGAATAGGTTAATGGAATTGAAATGTTATGGTTATAGCTTCAATGGAAATCTTCACTGGCAGATATTTTATTGCACCAAATGTTCCGGTAGTTGACTGCTACCTTCGTCAGTGGAATTGAAATGATTATTGATACAAATTGAAAACTAAATTATATATATACTATTGGAAAAAGGGATTCAATACACCAAAACAACCAGACTCATAGTAAACAATCATTAGAGTTGTTATTAAAGGATTAGGTGCCATTGAATTTTATCAATCTAGCTGCTGTTCATGCAGAACCAACCAGCTGCTATATTATACAAGTGTTCAATTCAAGTCTTTATCAAAAATGATGTTTTTCACTATCTTGGTGAGTTTTCAAACAGCCCTGAAGGGAGTAATAAACACTCCAGCCAAGGTAACCGTTATATTATTTTTATGGGTAGATGCGTATGTCCAATGCCAACAAACTATAGTTATAAGAGTTTTAGTCTATTAGTTATTGATTTCAAGCAAAAAGGTACTGTATTTTTATTATACATATTATGTATATGCTTGATCATGTCATATCCACTGAATAAAATACACCACACATTGAATTACCAATTACGTGTACCTTCCGTCTGTCATTATCCAGTCTTATGTTCTTCTGAGTCTGACCATCATCCTCAGCAGTGTGCAAGTGAAGGGCTACCCTTTTAGCGTCTACTACTCTCCTAGATATGGCAGATCTGGTGGATCTCACTTCAATGATTACCCCAGCATGAGTTCGTCGTCAATAGTCGGGATAGATAAAATCTATGTTCACTACACTTCCAATGATGTACTGGGCATTCAAATGACTTATCGAGACAGTAATGGAACATGTAGCCTTGGATACTATCATGGCGAGGGTACTAACTATGGAGGGCGTGATTCCATCATTTCTTTATCAAATGGTGAGTATTTGTCACGCATTACCGGGAGATACGAAGGTTGCATTCATTATCTGGCCTTTGAAATCAAGAATTCTCGCACAGGACAAACCCGTTCTTATAAGTATGGATCAAACAGAGGACAACACTTCACCATATCTGGGCCAATCTATGGGATACATGGATTCTCTGGAGCCAGAATTGATAATCTTGGTGTTTTCCTCCCTAACCCAACCTATGGTCCCTACGGGTACAACACGGGTACTGGATTTTGGGATCCAGTTCTCACCTACAGACCAGCCATTTCAAGGTTGTACAAAGTGTGCATCAGGCATGGTAGTGATGTTGATGCCATCCAATTTACATATCTCACAACCTCTGGCACATACCACACAACAGTGGTGGAAGTGGGGGAAGGGAGAGTTGTTTCACCTTGGGCACAAACGAAAGGATAGCAACTGTGCAGATCCATCTTCCTCAGGATGCTGCTAAGTATAAGTTTATCAAAGCAGTGAAGTTCACCATATCTACCAAAAACAGTCACAGGCAGTATACCCGTGGCCCATATGGCCATCAACATGGGCGATCAGCGATATATCACACCAGGAATGGAGCACTGGGATTTTTCGGCCATTACACTTCAAGCAGGCTGGCAGCTCTCGGAATCATTGGTTACTAACACTCATACATGCACTATCAATAATACATTGTCTATGATTAAACCATAATGCTACCATTGAAAAATACAAAATTATGTGTAAGTATAGAGCTTTAAAGATAATGATATTGATTATATCTATTAGCTTCCCATAATAATAATAATATAATATTATATATATACGTCACTGGTCGAAGTAAAAATGGCCCTTGACCTCATGCAGCATGAAATGACAGAATTAATCATGCCAGACAATGTGCCAAGCTTGTGTGTACATGGAGTGATAAAGGTGATTGTTGGTATGTGCATGGAATGATAATAAGATGAAACATTATGGCAGGGATACGATCAGAACAATACAATACAATAGATACATACATACATACGTACATACATACATACATACATACATACATTCAGATAAGCATCACTGACAACACATAGCACTGAACACCACAAAACACCACTGACAGCACATAGCATACACTAAATATATACTACAGTGGAACCTCTCTATTACAAACCTCTGAAATGTGGAAACCTCTATAATAAGGACACCATTCTGTGTTTCAGTGTAGTACTGAAGTGTATAAAATAACCTCTAAATTGAGGAAACCTCTGAAATAAGGACTAATATTATGGTCCCAATGTATCCTTTATAGAGAGGTTCCACTGTATATATATTTAGTGTATGCTAAATATGTTATATAATATGTCATATAAGTATATAATACATAATATATACATAATATATAATGACATAGATACGATTATAATAATTATATATGTACAATATTTGTTATTGAAACAATCCACTTGCAGTATTGCAGTTAGTCATAGGAAACATAGCATTGATCAGGTTTCACAACTCCTATTATTATTGGGAGACAGAAACCCTTATTCTACCCTATAACACTGTACTATACCGCTTGTGGGGTCTTATAATATTACTATTATTGATTTTCATTTGTTTGGATTGAAGTCATTGAAATGCATAAAACACCTAATAGTGTAGTTACTAATAGGTGCATAGTCAACTGCTAATTGGAAAGTCTATTAATAATATAATTGGATAAGCATGTTTATGCATTGCATTGGCTTTACTATTTTGGTAAATAGATAATATTCATTTACCAAATTATATAATATATAGTATAATAATATAGTATGGCCATTTCATTCCTTCCACACACAAAATTAATACATACTAAATGTACAGATGAAATCATCAGTACATTTTACAAATGCACACATATTCACTCATAGGATTTATGCCCACCAGCTGAAACAGACTAAAATCTCTATCAACTGGGGGACCGAGGTCCGATTTTGATGGCAACCAGTGAGTCCTCCCAGTCATCCAAATCATCAAAAAGGAGCCACAGACAGCTGTTTCGCTCTCATTTGAGCTCATTAGTGTGGTACACCCTGTACATCATTTGGATGACTGTCCTCATCTTATCATTCCAGCACACAATTGAACACTTGTAGTCTTCTTGATAAGTGAGGATAAAGGAGCCTTGCAGTCAAGGCGTGACTGTGACTGCATGCTCTGATGGTTGGGGAAGGTGTTGCTGCACATAAGCCTGTGCAAGGCTTAAGATTGACAAAATGTTTCAGTGGATTCATGCCAACCAGCTGAAAGAGACTGGAGTCTCTATCAGCTTGGGAACCGAAGTCTGATTTTGATGGCAACCAGTGATAGCCTCCCAGTCAACCATGTACACTCGTACCCACATAAACACACACATATACACAAGCACATTCACACTTGCAGCTATCCATACACACACATCCACACACATGTGCACTCACACCCACACATTCACACATGCACACAAACACCCACCCCCACATCCACTAATACACATGCACATATACACATGCAGCCAGATGCACACAAACATCAACACACACACACACACACACACACACACACACACACACACACACACACACATGCACACACACATGCATACACATACACACACACACACACACACACACACACACACACACACACACACACACACACACACACACATACACACACACAAACACACACACATGCACACACACATGCATACACATGTGCACATGCATACACATGTTCACATGTAGTCAGATGCACACACAAACATACATGTTCTATGGATAGTA
>OZ026570.1:1612220-1792220 GCA_964020155.1 Chondrilla cf. caribensis
TTTCTCCATCATTTTCCTTCATAATAATTGCATATGGCACATTGTACGGCATGTGTCCATTGTATCATTCCCAGGAACTGTCTCCTGTATATCATTAATACGTATATTGTATATAAACAATGCATGGGATGATTGGTAATCTGCACTTTTCTTCTACGTACTGTTATACAGTCTTACATTCTCCTGGCCGTCATCCTTCATAGTGTGCACGTGGAGAGTTACAATTTCACTGTCTACCGCTCTCCCAAATACGGCCAAGATGGTGAATTCCACTTTGATGATATCAGAGTCCTGAAGTCACCTTGGGTAGTTGGGATAGACAAGATCTACATCCACTTCACTTCCAATGATGTACTGGCCATTCAAATGTCATATCGAGACATCAATGGAACATGCAGTCTTGGATACTACCATGGGGACGGTCTATGATTTCCATGCATATAATATAATATTACTATTATGCATACATAATAATTATGTAATGCATATACTTTGAGTATGATTAAAATTATATTCAAATACTGGATCACCTAGGAAGAATGTCACGCCATTTCCTCGACTGATGACGTCATCAGGATATCACAAATCTCATGATTCGTCATGTGGACACCTATGGAAGAAGTCCCTTTTTTGATCAAGTGGAGTGTTTGGAGAATCCATTAATAAATATATATGTAGAATTAACCCCAGCCTAATCCTACTCTAACCCTATATACCTAATCAATTGCTAAACCCTAATTCTACCAGAGGCTACATACTGCATACCTGTGTATTGGTCTGATCACATAGATACATGATTAATATAAATTCATCACCGAACATGGACTAGAACCAAGAAAGAGGGACTGATAACTGCATTTGAATACATTGAAAGAGAGGTATTAATATATTCATCAGAACACTATAAATGATAAACATAATTTATTGCCATGCATAGGTGATAAGAACCTACCAAAAACAGAACCTAACTCACACCTACGTATATAGTACACATTGGACTCAACTCATCAAACTGGGATCTTGAGTGCAAATTATAGCCAAAACTCATGTATCAGCTACAACTGGAGAATTTTACTGTTAGTGGGTGGGAGGGTGGAAGTTTTCTTCCATATATGAATGTTGAAGAGGGGATGAACTATTGATATGAATGAGCGATTGCGAACGAATAGTTTGGCAAATAGGACTGTGACCATAAATGTGTTGGACGACATGGCCGCCATGTTATTTACAGCCCCAATCACTGGTGAGTCATTATGGTCATTAGCTGCATTTGAACTTAACGACTAAACTTTATTTAAGTCCACCACAATTTCCAAAAAGTATAGTGGATAAACTGGATATTCATTACTAACTGTATATTATTATTGGCAATGGAAGTTTGTGGCAGATAAAAGGATTGGTGGATGAAGTGGTGGCGGATCAACCGGAATTCACTGTAATTGTAGAAACATGTGATTGACCTCACTCACAACTATGGTGAATAGATGTACGTGAGTACATGGCTACACCTTAGTCTTGTGTAGCCAGATTCATTTTTGCCTTCAATTCTTAAAAATTTGGATTTCGAAGGGTCTGGTATGGTTGTACATCACTATCTGTTCTGGTTGGTGAAATGCAAACAAACTGCATAAAGTGTGAAGAGCATCTTTAGAAATGGGTTATTAGACAGTCTTATTCAAACGGGGGGATCTTTAGCCTAGAGCTAAATGATAAGAGATAAGTGTATGTACGTACATGAACAGATAACATAATACCTAGTACGTGTGCTGAAGTTAATGTCTAGCTATAGACCCGAAATGAAGCAGTTGTATTCATAACCAAACCACCAATTCTACAAGTCTAAGGGCTTTTAGAATTATGCGACCCTACCTAATTTAAATTTCAATTTGGGTGTACTAATTTGTTTCAATAGCTAAACCACCTAGTAAACCTATTAGACCAAAAGACTAGTTTCATTCTAGGGAAGGTGTAATAGGATATAAGCTATGTAAATACATCTGGTACCATCCCCGAACAGACAATGCACCCCTATGTATGTAAACTGACTATGAATATCGTTAAACTCTGCTACTTTAATGCCCTTGGTGTAATTCCTACAAGTGTTGGGTTTCAGAATCTATGAATTATTAGAACAATTCAGTCAGTGAGTGTGAAGTAAGCACACCTGGTACTGTCCAGAAGCAGACAGTGTATAATACCCTTATGTAAACTTACCTATGAAATAGTCTTTCTACCAATTAACCCCCCCCCCTCATCAACCATAGGGGAGTTTATTGGACAGTTAACAATAAACAATTTGCAATTCCTTTTTAAGAATGAACAGCTGAAGTTTACTATAGAATTAAAAGGTGTGTGATACAGCTGCTGATTTATTCACTTCAACTACCAGAAGTAGCTGCTAGCCAGTTATCAAAGTGAATTGAGACGTGAAGCAAAAATGCTCTTCTCTACCTTGGTGAGTTTGTCATAAAAATATGTATGTTATATAATTATTTATTGTATACAATTACTATATAGAATTATACATACTAACTCGGGTTGAGATCAAGTAAATCTACATTTTGAGTGGGGATCTGGGGTTGGGTTTTGTCATATTATTTTAGTTATCTTTTTATGATAGCAGTTACTTTTAAAATTTTCCTCAACGACATATAATACTAGCTAGATCTTAATGATGAGTGATTAGGTGTAAGTATAGCCCTGTTAATGCTTTATATATCCAGTAAACTGTAGTCTAAGAAATAGACTGGATTGAAAAAATATAGTTCCGAAGCTGAGATAGTGGTAATTATACATAATACAGTGAAACCTCTCTATTACAAACCTCTGAGTAACAGAAACCTCTATAATAAGGACACCATGTCCCAGTGTAGTACTGTAGTGTATTAAGTGCACGTGACCTCTGAATTGAGGACACCTCTGTAATAAGGACTAAATCATGGTCCCGAAGTGTCTGTAATAGAGAGGTTCCACTGTATATAATTTATTTTAAGGTATAATATGACATTGTATCAACAATGTAAGATGCCTGTGATGTGCAATTACGGTAGGCGCCAATGCTTGGTATACGTTCAGTTTTGCACAGACAAAGTTTCGTTCCGTTTTCATCCTTTTGTCCTATAACCCTTATCACGCGTACAATTGGCTATCGTGTCGTCCTGAATAAGAAACAAATCCAGTGTTTATTGGAGTGGAACTCACCGTACGCATGATAACTACGAAAATGCTCCGTCGTTCGCCACGGCAATTCAAGTGCGAGTTTCTCAGCGAAGAAGACTCTGTCTTAGCAGTTACGGATTGCAACGATTATACGAAGCAGCTGCAGTGTATTCTATTTACGTGTTACTTTCGCGGGCATGAGTCCTTTAACTATCAATGTTCTGTTAGCGACGGAAGGTATACGCTAATGATAGACAATCTGTGTGATGACGACAAGTTAGATTTAGTTTTGGATAAGGGATGCCAACACCTGTCAATTTTGAAGAGTATTATGAAGATGTGGACTGCTCTGTTTGAATAAAATAACCGAAGCGAAGACCTCCTTATTTGTTTGTTGCTTGCCAAACTATTATTTATTTTATTCATGTGTAATAATATTATAGCTTAGCCTAGTAGACACAAAATCGTACCATTAGCGTATTAGGTACTTTTTTGATGTACTATTTTGTGCCTCATAGGGCAGTTTTGCTGATGGGCATGTGGTAATCTAATAATTGATTGATTAATTAATATATTCATAGAAGGGTACCCCTTCAATGAATATATTAGTGCTGGGACAATTACTTCATCAATCGATTTATCAATTGATTTTCATTTCAAATCTGATTATCATTAATAGTGCAACCGAATCCATTAATCACAGGAAGTAATTAAGTGAGTGAAACAGGAAGCCACCCCCACCTTATTGCCCAGAACCCTCACTCCATGGGTTTGATTTTGTACCTGAAATGCAAAGATGGCTTCATTTCATGTCTATTGGATGACTTCTCGGTCTAATAAAGTGGTTTCCGGTCAAGCCCATTTGATTACTTCCATCGATTAATTGATTAATGACTTTATTAATATGTAATGATAATCTATTTGAAAATTACAGCCGATTCCAAGCCCTAGAATATATTAGCCATGGCCAGCTAGCCCAAGTAGTGATCAGTTAACACCTAAGCACATGTCCATCCACTGAAAACATGCTACTGTCAAGAAGCTTGGCAATGATATTCAGTGATGCAGATTAGTTAATTGTTAGATGTTATGGCCGTAACCGTCATTGGTATTCAAGCTAGCTTGGAATATTCACCCATCTCAGTCAGAAAAATGCTTTAATAGTAAATGATAATTTTTGAGGACATGATACAATTGTATGCCTCCTGACCAGTCATGGCAGGTTGCGGATCAAATAGTATATATATATAGCCTGTGATAGAAGAACAAGCAAAAACTTTCGCAAATGTAGTTTGTCTGCTTTGCGTTATAAGAGTGATTAGAAACGTTCATTTTAGCAATGAACTATGTAAAGAGTACCTATGTTCTAACGGAGAATTGTTACATAATCGACAATGCCGCCCACACAACACTAAATCAGTTCTTTCCTTACTTCCCTCGATCTGTCCTCTTGATGAGTATGTAGTGTGAAGTGAACCAAGGACACTATATTATGTGTTATGGATAATTATAAATTCAATGGAATCTCACTAGCCATATAAAATGGCTAGTGAAATTTTAAGTTTTTGATGTCTTTCTTTCGATCTGTCTCATTATGTCTATGTTCTTTCGATGGCTAGTGAAATTCCATTGAACTTGTCCACAAGATGTTACCTAGCCAAGCAACCCTCTTTTTATCTATATGTGTTACTTGTTAATGGGGAGGTGTGAACTGATCAATACCTGGTCTAGGCCGTCCCTTCCCTTATCCGTCCCTGGTCTTAGGGATGGTCTCGCTAACTAGACTACAAAAGAGCTCTGATCAACACCTTACGTCTTTTAATGTCTTTCACATGTTCCATTTCGTTTCTGCCATTCATCCATTTTGTATCGTTTTGGTTTAGTCTTGCACAATAGAAAGTGCAAAACGGCATTCTGATTAAACAAAATGTATACCAACCATTGGCACCTACCATAATATTATGTGTACCTTCCTTCTGTCATCATACAGTCTTATGTGCTTCTGAGTCTGACCATCATCCTCAGCAGTGTGCAAGTGGAGGGCTACCCTTTTGACGTCCACTACTCTCCTAGTTATGGTAAATCTGGGGGATATTACTTCGATGATCACCCTAACGTAACATCGTCTTCAATAGTCGGGATAGACAAGATTTACGTGCACTACGCTTCTTATGATGTACTGGCCATTCAAATGACTTATCGAGACAGTAAACGAACATGTGTACTTGGACACTATCATGGCGATGGTACTAGCAACGGAGGGAGTGATTCCATCATTTCTATATCAAATGATGAATATCTGTCACGCATTACCGGAAGATATGAAGATACCATTCGTTTTCTGGCCTTTGAAATCAAGAATTCTCGTACGGGACATACCCGTCACTATAGCTATGGACCAAAGAGAGGACAACTTTTCACCATATCTGGGCCAATCTATGGGATATACGGACACTCCGGATCCAGACTCAATTATCTTGGCGTTTTGCTCCCCAATCCAACCTATGGTCCCTACGGGTACATCACAGGTACTGGATTTTGGGATCCAGTTCTCACCTCCAAACCAGCTATTTCAAGGTTGTACAAAGTGTGCATCAGGCATGACCATGATATTGATGCCATCCAGTTCACCTATCTCACAACCTCCATGACATATTATACAACAGATCGCTATGGTGGAGGTGGGGGAGGGGAAAGTTGTTTCACCTTAGACTCAAATGAAAGGATAGTAACTGTCCAGATTATTGTTCCTAAGGATGATGTCAAATATAAGTTCATCAAATCAGTAACATTCACCATATCCACCAAAAACAGTCACAGTCAGTATACCCGTGGCCCTTATGGCCATAATGGTGGGACAACAGTGACATATTACACTAGAAACGGAGCACTGGGATTCTTTGGCCATTATACTTCAAGCAGGTTGGCAGCTCTTGGAATCATTGGTTACTAACACTTGTACATGCACACAATATCAATAACACATTGTTGATGATTAAAACGTCATAATCTTACGAACGTGTGTAAGTGCTGAGACTAATAACTTCCAATAATTATATTATACAGTGGAACCTCTATTAAAGGACTCTCCCAATAAAGAACACCATAGAAATTACCTCCCTACGAAGGACACTGTCTTAGGCCCCAAAAATGAACTTTCCTACGGTGTTAATACATTTTTCACCTCTGAAGAGTGGACAACCTCTCTACAGTGGACAAATTAGCTGGTCCCAATGTGTCCTTTATAGAGAGGTTCCACTGTACTTACACAGTCATATACATATATAATTAGAGATACGTATATATCTGTTAAATAATTGCAATTGAAATGATCAATATTTTGCATTGGTATATCAGTTAGTCATAACAAATATTGCTCAGGTTTCACAACTCACATGATAAACCCTAATTCTACCCTATAACACTGTAGTGAACCGCTATACTGCTTGCTGGTCCTACAATAACATTATCATTGTTTATAATTTGTATGGAGTGAATTCATTGATTACTAATTGGTAATCTAGTACTAATTGAAAATTAATGGGATAAACACATTTATGCTATTGGATTGGTATTCTATTATGGTAAATGGATAACATCTATACACCATACTAGAGCTAGGTAGGTAGTAAGGACATTTCATTCATTAATTTTCATTTCACACAATACACATAAAAACATATACACAACTCTCGCACACATGTTTGTGCATGTCATTCATAATGCTACTGTCCAAATTCCAATCAGTACATGCTGATTTCAATGTTGATGTTTACACTACTATTATCTATCTAACCCACCTTATGACAAAATTATATGATAGTAGATATTATATTATTATATAATAATAATTATATTCTCACTATCTGCTAAAAAATATACAATAAAATAATCTACTGAGCTCAGATGATGCACTTGGTTTAAACATGTGCAATGTACATGGTGGGGAGAATGGTATAATACTATGTACGTACATACCAACATCAAACAACATTGCATCAAAGGATCAGTGTTGTCACTGACCAGAAGGATATGTATGTACATGAACGTACTGTAATATCTAGTATGCTTACTTTGGTATCTGGCACGAAAATGTTGAAGGACGACAATAAGCCTTGATAACAATGATTAAATTATAACGAAAAAGGATTATGTGTTACTGACCACAGTTTAGGTAAATGTTTTGGTTGCATTGAGTCTAAAAAGTGCTGTCTCCATTCCTGCTGGAAGTGGTGTAGTTTATCTTCCTCTAAAACTGACTCTACTACTTTCTTACTGTGTGAAACACTTCCATTCTCAACACTCACTCTGTAGACACATCAAAAAGTGCAAAGTTCAGTATAAGGCTCTGACATTACACAAATAAGCATTCTTAATTTACTATAATTTAGCTGATTGTAACTCATTGTATCATGGTAGTTGGCAATATTGACTGGATTACAAGTCACATGACATAAGTGGGCGGGGCATAGCTAAACAGGAAAGAAGCAATTGATAACAGGAACGGTTCTAAGTAAACACATGCACCAACGGTTGTACAGGAATTGTTCTCAGAATAATGACATTGGTTATACCAGCCAAATATGTTCATGTACATACCTAGGCATACACTGTATACCATAATAATATGCTGAAAACTCTGGGACATTTAGGAATATTTGTACATGAGGAGGATAGGGGACAAATTGAAGGACACCACATATGTACACACATGTGAAAACATGTATGCACACACAGCTTCATATGTACAAGAATGTATGTACCAAATTTAATTGACACATGCATGCTTGTATGAACGCACACATGTGTACAGAAGATACATGTACTCACACACCTTGTGTCAATCTGAGTGGCTTGTGCAATGATCCCCGGGGTCACCTCCTCCACTTCGTAGTGATCAAGAAGAGTTTGGAGCAATTGGCACTTCCTTTGCTCTGGAATGTTCTTACCTCTTGCAAGAGCTCTGAGTTCACAAAAATACACACAAGGATTAACGTTTGGAGTTAGCTGTGTCTTCTCTATAATTGATCTATGGGTCAAACCAATAATGACATCACATTCTAGCCATATTTCACAATTAGCTAAGGGCTTAACACATTTTGAATGTCAAATTGCAATGCTGATTTTAAAATACACACATCCCAAACATGCATATATGCATTAATGTATATATCACTTGCTCATTACACACAAATAGTAGGTACAACTATTATGTATCTCGTTCAATAGTGCGATTACGAGTAGCAGAGATAGATTTCGTTCACAACATCAAAAAAGACGATTTTCTCAAAGAACTGGAGGTGGTTATCAACCCATTCAGATGGCTTCTTGGCTGCCTGTACTTCCCGAACCAACGAACGTCAGGGCACTTATCGAACGAATGAGGAAAATGGCTGAATCCACGAGCATCGGAACATTCGCCGAGCAAACGAAGAAACTCATCGAACCAACGAGTTTCAGAGTATTTACTGAACGAACAAAGAAACTTGCAAAACCAACGAATTTTAGAGTATTTACTGAACGAACGAGGAAACTTGCCAAACCAACGAGGCTTAGGATACTTACCGAACGAACGAACCAACGGTTATGGCTCCTTCCAATGGAAAATCCGAGAAACAACCTTTTTCAACCCCCGTCGAGAACGTCGAAAAATGGCTCAAGCCAACAATACAGCCGAGAATACACAATGGGCACATACTGTATTTGTTCTAATTTTTTCGTCAGAGCAAGGTTCGAGGAAAAACGTCATTTAGAGCAAGATAGGTTGCGAATTCTGACCTGACGAATAAATAGAAAACCGTGACGAATATTTAGAATTGCCGACGACTAATTGGAACGAAATAAAATGGCTGCATTCAGCCTGAAAGTCATTGCCCCCGTTCGCGGATATCACATATATAAAGAGTCTTGGAAGCCTAACGTTTCGGATCGCGTTACTTTTGGACGTCAAAACGGTACGTACGGTATGCGACTATAATATTATTACTATTGGTATTTCTGTATTCTATTTCCTATCAGACAATCCACACGATCGTTTTGCAGTCGCTGCTTATAGAGCAGAAGTCGACTTAGAAGTAGTGGGGCATATTCCGAAGGAAATATCTCGCTGGAGTGCTTTCTTTCTAGAACATGGCGGATCTATCGAAGGGAGGATTACAGGTGACAGGAGACACAGTAGAGAAGCTGGAGGCATGGAAATTCCCTGTGAACTTACTTTTCTTGGGAAGAAACGGCATATTTCGAAGATGAAGCGACTGATAGACAGTTTGAATAGCAGTGTAGTTTATGTGTTGGATTAGGAAGAAAAACCTTGTCACAAGTACACATCATTAATAATTGTTACAGTTAATACTACAGACTAACTCAAAATTGTTACAGTTAATACTACAGACTAGCTCAAAATATACTTAATATAACTCAATAATCAATTGAATCAGATACAGTTATTGTTTAATAATGTCTCAAATGTCATCACTGTCTTCATTGGACCAGGTGTCATCTGGTCCATCAGTGCTGTCATCAGTGTCCTCACCAGAGGCACTGTCAGAACTCTGAAATGGATCATCTGAGTCATTGTCATCTATGCCATAGGGTATTTCGAAAGTTGGCAGTTCATCAGGAACTCTAACCAAGTGATTTTCACTTCCGTCAAGATTGTTCGAGATTCCACACACCAGGAATGACTTTTGTATCATATCCTTTTGTGAATTTAGGCATTCATTTGCAGATATTATCCACTGTACAATTTCAGTCCTGGATGCTGTAGGTATTGATGAAGTGATACCAGTGGATTGTTGAGCCTGTTCTACCATATATTCTTCCCAAGCTCCACGAATAAAGGCTTTGAAAGGTTTATTCAGGCTAACATCCAAAGGTTGCACCTTGCTTGTGCAACCACCTGGGATTACGACATGGGAGATGTTTTTTTCTGCAAGCTTTGTGAGAACTTAAAAAAAAAACTAGTAAGGCATGACGACCTTTGGTATATTTGACAAGTACCTTGGAGATCCACTTAAGCATAAGCTTATAATCCATCCACCCTTTGGACTGAGTAGTAACAATGACATCAGTTTCTTTCGCCTTAATTTTCTTCAGGATCCGATCAGTATTTGCCTTAAAGGTCACGAATGGCTGAAGCATCTGGCCGGAAGCAGTGCACGTCAAGGTTACAGTAAAGTGTCTTTTGTGGGCCCCTGTACCGCGAACAATTATCTCCTTGGTTCCCCGTTTATCAACAGTCGTGTTTGATGCCATATCAAAACATACTGGAGTTTCGTCCATGTTGATGATGAGATCGAGTGGAAATCTGTGCTGTTTCCGCAGTGCCTTGGTGTCATTAACGAATTTTGTCAGCTTCATTTCCAGCTGTGCAGGCAATTTCTGCTGTATGGATGTTTGTCGGCGTAATGTCAAGGAATGCCTTGTCAAGAATTTGCTTAACCACCCATCTGATGCTTTAAATGTAGGGTGTGTAGGCTGGATCAGGGCTAGTGCCTTCCGCTGTATGTGCTTTCGCTGGATGGGTAAATGTAGGTCCCGCATCTCTAGGACCCACTGGCATATCTCCATGTCGAAATCTTCATTATATGAAAGGGGTCGTCCAGCTCCTGCTTTATTTTTTCCTTTCTTCTTACAGGTGTAACTCATCTTCTTATCAACAGGCTTCTTGTCCAGATCCTTCCATCCACGTATAGTAGTACGAGGAATGTCAAAATGGCGTGCAGCCTCTGATTCCGAGTATTGACCGACATACTTCAACACCTCTAATTTCTTGGCAAGAGAGTACGTATTATTAACAGCACTACACTTACTTTTTACTTTCAGAACGACAGGGCTAGATATGGCCTTTGAAGAGGAAGGTTCTTCTGTAACGCGGTCATTGACCAAATTGAGTGGAGCAGCAGAAGGGAGCTGTGGACGGAATCGCTGCAAAAAATACGGCATTTTGTTCGATGTTGTTTGTTGTTTCTTCTGAAAGTAATCGGTGAGCTTCTTTGGTCGTGACGTCGATGATGGCTTTGTCAAATCGATCACATCCGAGTCGCTGCTGAAACGACCAGATTCTTCTTCGTCGCTCCAATTCGGCTCCCGAACTGGGGTAGCAGGAACAGATGGACTGTCAGGCAGTTTCGGGGAATGCAAAATTTCTTCATCCATAATAAAAGCAATGACGGAAAACCCTATTGTCAAGCTTAAGGTGAGGTGACAAAGACGTCTGACGAAAAATTAGAACAAAGACGAAAATTTAGAATGCGTCACATTTCGTCATCAATTAGAACGTTTCAGAACCTATCTGGAGCCAATGACGAATAATTAGGTCGACGAAAAATTAGAACAAATACGGTAACAATGTCTGTTGATTAATTAATACCAGTCACTTAAAAACCGGGGTACATCACTAATAAGGTCAGTGTTGTACCCCAGTACATCGCGAATGTACTCCAGTCGGACCCTTTGATCTTAAGTGACAATATCACCAATCGGGATACATATGTATATAACCTACGTTCATTTTAATTCTGAATTATTATGAGCTTGTTTCTTTACGAGCCAAGTAAATATAACACTTGGTCAATTATTACATATCATTAACAAAAATCAAAATCAGAACGTTCACTGTACACACAGTATATACGTACGTATACACATACATGTATAGTATAATGCTGGAATGTACATGCTACATCACCTTCAGGAAGGATATACAAGGAGTAATTCCTTGTGCATCCTTCCCAATGGTGATGAAAATAACATGTATCATGTTTAGCCACTTGCTGACCTTTTAGCAGCTATTTAATTAATCAATTGTCACATCTGGGGATCTCAGGTGTAAACAGGATATGTATCCCTGTCAGAATCTTGGACATTGCCACAAATCAGTATACACGTAAATATAGAGTAACAGTTACTGCTATACCTGATCCACAGTACATACAGTGGTATAGAGGGGGCACCACAATTACCTGAATTCTATAACTTACTTTGCATGACTCTTGACTTTGATGAGTTGAGGGTCGTTACGGTAGGTTGGCATGGAGGAACTGAGAGGGGCATTGTAACGTTTGGCCAAAGACATCCTCATCCGAGCGTCGTGTTGACTTGACAACTGGTGACAGTCAATACACAACAGTAGAATGTCATGTGACAGGTGCTCCTTTGTACCTGAAGGAAAGTGCCTGCATGACACGGAGAAGAGGGACTATTTGTGTCAAAAACAATGTGTATTCCACACTATGGATACACCCTTAAGGTTACGTACAGTACGTATGTGCTATGTATACACATATAAAATACGTACTACAAGGAAGGTGATACACACACAAACTGCACTGCATGTTTGTACATACGTATATGTTACCACATACATACGTACATAATATACACAACATTTACATGCACAGTGAACTCTCATTAAACTCCCTCGATAGTTGTGAAGAAAATTATGCCAGATTAACAAGTTCAACAGATCATTCAGATCGGTATTATTACATACACAAGTGAATTCACGGACAAAACAGTGGTAAACGAAAGGATTTGGGAGATTTATGAGTGAATGAATTCCCTGTAATTATTCCACACATCCGCAGTATTAATATCTTTTACATACATGCAATACTCGATATTTGCTAGGTACTCAAAAATCACATGTAAATAAAATACAGGCTACCAGCAATGTAACATATTTTCATGTAAGCAACATCATTTGAGGGAATACATATAGTACTTATGACACATGTCTAACATTGTTGATAATGAAATATTATGTGGAATGTGAATAGAGAGTATTGTGTGCAAGTCAAAGTAAAAAGTAGGTAGAAAGAAAATTAAACAGGACCCCGCCAACCTTCTGTATTCATGAGGCACCACATTCTTCCTAATGTACCCGTCTTCCCTTCCGCAGACAACACACTTGTTCTCCTTCTCAGTCAGATAGTACTCCCTGTCCTTGGTGGGACGTCCAGAAGGCTCAAACCTGAGCTTGACCGTGGGAGGGTCCTGGACAACCATATCTGCAGATTTGATCAAAACCACGACAACACAAGGTGCATGTGTGTGTGTAGTACACAATGCTGTGAAAATGAAACCATACATATGCACAACCACATATTAAACATACGTCGTACACATAACCACACAATGCAACTAGACATACCAAAAACATACAAAGACACACTCACACATGCATGCACACACGCATACACAAACACACACACACACACACACATACACACACACACACACACACACACACACACACACACACACACACACACACACACACACACACACACAGAGACCAACCTGCCAGACCTCTAGCAATATACCAGTCAGCCTTCTTCTTATCAACTGTAGAGAGGTGCTGTCCATCGGGAGCCAACAGCATATAATTATGATAAAGTGGAGTCTGGCGTAGACTATAGGACTTGGCTCTTCGCGGCTGTGACTGAACAGAGTTCAACACTTGTTGAGATCCCGGTGACACTGAAGACGATCGTGAGGGGACAGGCTACACAAGAGGGGACAACACAAAGAATGTTCATAGATATGAAGCTTCACAGCACACATAGTATGCATGCATGTACGCATATACCAACCACCTTGACATTCCTACTAATGAGACTACATCATTAATATTGTGTACTATGTAATACAGTGGAACCTCTCTATTATGGACACTTTGGGACCTTGATTTTAGTCCTTAATACAGAGGTGTCCTCAATTCAGAGGGCACTTAATACACTACAGTACTACACTGGGACACAGAATGGTGTTCTTATTATAGAGGTTTCTGCAATTCAGAGGGTTGTAATAGAGAGGTTCCACTGTAGTACGCAATATCCTTGTATCCAGGTATAGACAATTTATACAGATTATGCACACATGTACATACTCTGTACATTCCGTTTGGATGGTACTAGCTTGTGTCATGTGATGGCACTTCACTTGCTGCATTGCTCACTTTTACCAACTTTGTACATAGATGACAGGAAATTGGTATGCTTATGGAAAGGGTGTGGCATAGTTAACAATTTGATTGCAAGTACATTGCATTGATAACTACAAGTGTATTGCATTGTTAATTGCAAGTGTACAGCATTGTTATTAATACGTGTACAACTAACATACATATTCGTATATACATATAATATCTGCAACCTGTGCTGTACCCCATATATCAGTACAGTTTCCTCATGTTCCACCCATCAATTGACCACTCACCGTGATACAAGTATGTATAATATGTACAGTGAACCCATGTCCTACAGCACCCAAAATTTGTAAGCATAGTGTAGGCCATGTACAATATAACGGTATATTTGTCCAACACTAGGTACCTAATCATTCACACACTGGTGAACAAACTTTGAGAGATTTTTCCTTTGTATGAACAGATCCAATTTTAACGTCCACAAATCCATTGCACATTTCCTGGAGTAACAATAATGAACTAGGGTCCTCCCAGTTGAAGCACGTATTATCCCGGTTCTGGTCACTGCTTTTCATCTTCTTGTTCACCAGTTCCGCCAATATGTCCAGAGCGATCAGGGCATCCCATGCTGCATAGGTGATCTAAGCAAAATACGACACAGAAGGGATATTATTGGAAGGAGGAAGGTTGAATATTGAATTAGAAGGCGGTGAAAACTTGAAGAGGAGATCAGCAGTTGAAATAAGCTTGGAATCTATAGTACATTGTTTGTATTATGATAAATGCATGCATAACACTCTAGACTACTGATCAAACAAATGTTTTTCACATGTTGCAAAAAGGGATATATATAATATTATATTTATGTTACAATTGTCTTAGCACTATATGATACTGATCAGTGTCTATACAGTGTGTGTATAGTACACACCACAACATCAGTACAGGATATGTGTGTGTGTGTGTGTGTGTGTGTGTGTGTGTGTGTGTGTGTGTGTGTGTGTGTGTGTGTGTGTGTGTGTGTGTGTGTGTGTGTGTGTGTGTGTGTGTGTGTGTGTGTGTGTGTGTGTGTGTGTGTGTGTGTGTGTGTGTGTGTGTGTGTGTACACAATGCTGAGTACGTCAATGTATGAAACCATACATATGTACAATTAAACAACAAACACAAAATGTGAGTTGACACAATTTGCACCCAATCCCACAGTAGGTACGTAACTGTACACAAACATACCATAAACATATTATATGTACGTACAAGCCCATGCACCCACACCCACACCCGAATTCAAAGAGAGAGAAGCCTGTGAAATCTTATCATATCAGCGTGAACGACATTTACACCCACAGCAAAATGTCAGGGTATAGACATTCACACTATGCGAATTACACTGCTGGAAATTCAACATGGCTGAGTGATATTGACAGAATCACTAGTTTAAGACAAGCAATCTGTCCACACTAGCTACGTACATACATTGATTTGCTCACATGTACATACATTTCATACGTATGGTAGCTAGCAGCTATTATATTGTAATACTATTTGCAAACACTATTAACATGTTATGGAATACAGACACTGTTTGTAAACAATTCATCAATAATGCACATAAACACTAAAACATGTATTGTTTAATCTCATGATTGACTGATTGTTATCCAGAACCCAATATATCAAATGTTAACAAACAAATCTCCCAGAGTGAGACCAGTGTTGTGTCTAGAAGAGGTGTATACGTACATCTACATGTATCCTGGTTGAAGGTAACATCAAAGGAATTGACCTATGTACCTTTCCCATGTACTAGCTCAGAACAGGTCAAGTTGATGTACGTTTTGACGAAACCTGATTAATTTTGATACACTTCTTGTTGCCAGGATACATAATAGATAAATCCCTCCTTGGGTTGGTACATGGGAAATGTACCAACTCAAGGAGGGATTTATCAACTACATGTACCAGGCTTGTATGATAATTGTGATAAAGTAATTATCGTTCTCAACATTCAATATCATGATAGCAAATACGAGAGCGCAGACCATACAAACGGTTGGTAATATTGTGTGAAAATTTAAGGACGAATCACCACTCCACCAGAATGACATCATGAATGTCAAAGCACAGGTTGAATGTATCACAAATTGAACGTGCACCAACCTGGTCTGTTGACAATGTCTCTCCCTCCCAATTGCTTGTTTTCACTTTGAAACTCTTCTCCATTACAACGTCCAAGAGCGACTTGGCCAGGCTCTTCAAGCCGACAATAGTGGACACCCCGCACTGACTGGCAATGTGGTTCAAGTCAACACAGCCTGACAGCCGGATACCATTCCTAACATACAGGCGTCTACGGTCTTCGTTGACAATGGCAACACCAAACTTCAGGATACTACAGGTATACAGGTACATATTTCAAATATCAATACATACATTCAAGTTTTATACATACGTATATACACACAAGTATACATAACATAGTATTGCATCATTACATGAGTAATTATATGTACATACTCCTATGTACATTCATACATATGTGCATACATATATGTACTGTGTATATGTGCATTACATTGTATATAGGTAGTGTACACATGTGAAAACACACGTACCATAGATTGGAACATGTATATACAATGCGATAGTCTTTTATCAGATGGTGGAGGGTGTTGTATAATATTAAGAGAAAGAGGTGAGTTGGAGTAGTATGCATGTGAACATAACATATGCACCTTTTACTGTCGAGAAAATCCTTTAGAGCATCAGGAACTGCAGCCATCTTGTTGAGTCTGATCAGATAGCACACCCTCTGAGGCGTGGCTAACTGTAAGAGTGCAACCGGACGGGTGTCCCCTTTACCATAACTCACCCACTCACAGTCAAGACCTAAGAAAAAGAGTAAACATAATATGATAGATGTACAAGTCAGTAGACAGATCAATGTGGAACAATACAGTTGTACCTCTGTATGACAACACTTTTTACAAAGACAGTCTCTTCATAGCAACATGTCTTGTGGTCACAGACAAATGACACCGGATGTGGGAGACTACTCAAGCTCAAATCATGACAAGCACATTCCATTCATACAATGGCAGGCAGGGAAGCATTGAATGTATGTACATAGGCTCTATGAGGAGAAAATATGCAAACTCAACAAACTGGAGCCTGGGAAAGGTCTGGGAAGATCAATGGTCCCAATTCACAGCGAACCCGTATGTAGATGCATGACCGGATGTGAATCACCATCTCCACATATTACATAGAAGGACAGACTTATTGTATGTGCCTTCTTACGTAGGCACATTCATACACATATAATATGCACAAAACATACTGTAGATACGTATGTGAGCAAGGTCTAGTGTCCAATATTTGGAACACGTTTCCTCACAATAAGAGTTTTACAACAAAGTACATGAAACAAGGCAACAACAAATTGAATACCCCTAAAAGTATGTATTTATGTACAATATAATTGTAATTACATAATATTGTTGTTACTATTAATGGAGAATATGGTACATACACACAGTACATACGATGAATATAAATGAATGTACTTACCCACTGCTTTGATCCTGTTTTCCATCAATTTTGACATGTGGTCCTCACACTCCCGAGTGTCCTCAATGACGTGTACGGTCTGAATGGGAGGCAGGGATCTACCGGGTTTGCCCTCTGCTTCCCGTAGACTTAAAGGCAACCGAACTGACTGAAGATAGAAACGCTTCATAGTCTTCACAATTGTTCTCAAAGACATCACAGCAGCAACTAGTGATGAATGAGTGCAACAACTGGGTACCACACAGACACAAACAGAAGTGATATCTGTGGTAGAGTCCACCTTTGAAGTGAGGGTGTGTGCCAATGGTGCCACACTGTATGTATGCACTCCACAACCACAATATGCTAGTGCAAACTACAAGATGTCAACATTGAAGGCGGATACACAATCAGACAATGGTCCTTATCTCACACTGATGTCAACAGAGACATACAATTAGCTATAGTGACCTCATATAATATTATGCACATGTACACTTGTACATACTGTATGTACGTATATACACACATACGTATTGTATTAAATGTATGTAAGCATATATCTAGACATATTATGTATGAACTAGATATGGCAACTTGAACAACCCAGATTTTATCAGTTACAACAAAGAGCACAAAACGAGATAAGGGACCTACGTAGACACAGGTTTGGTCATAAACACACTGGAAGACTTAGTATTGACTAGGACACTCTATAGTCGTCTATGTTGGATCTAGGATGCAATAGGATCACCAGAACTTGGCATTGATAGCCTTGAGTAAGCACTACTGACCTGTGGATACAATTACTGGACGACTTAAAATCTTAAGACACTTCCATGAAGAACAGACAATACTCAAGAACATATAATTTTACAATACTAAACCCTAACCTCCTATAACTAAACAGTCAGTTGGTCAGTCCATTCTTTACTGGGAGCCTTAATAGTAGCCCTCTTGGCTAGTGGCCGGATCATGTAGAAAGAATGACCCCCAGCACCTTTGTATTCTACGACTAGGTTAGGGTTAGGGTTACGGTTAGTTTGTAAATTATATTCTTGTGAATTATGTGAATGCTCTTTAATATGCACTGAGTCACAAGCTAACCCTAACCTTAACCCTAACCTTGTTGTAGAATACAACTGCGCTGGGGATCGTTCTTGCACTGATACAATTTACAAACTAACCCCAACCCTAACCCTAATCCTGTTGGAGAATACAACGGCCTGGGGGGTCGTTCATCCTACATGATCCTATTGGCCTCCCCAGTCTAAATAAACATACCTAACCTAACCTATTCTTTGATACACCATATCCAATTCATCAGCTACAGTGGTACCCACTTAATACAAAGTTGGATTAATACAAAAGATCTGTTAGCTCCAAACACTGACCACAGTAGGTTGGTGTATTCTGTTAAGAGGAAATTTTGCTAGCGTGAAAATAAATATGAAGTCCCTTGGATCATAGACCCTTACTGTGTGATACGAGGGTCCCACTGTATAAGAAGCTACAGCCAGCAATAACCGCCGATCGATCATTGTCGAACACTACTATAAATTGACGTAGAGCTATATATCTCATCACTTTGTGGAGGCCTAGATCCAGATATACGAAGTGAACCTTAATGCACGTGCAAGCAATGAATCAGACGGTCAGTTCCACAAAACACCATTTCCTCGATCCGCGCACCTATTGAACTCACCTACAATAAATGGTGTCACTAAAACCAAGAAGGAAGAGGTCCAATGCGATGACTTAAATCCAATCATTTAAAATAACTGGATGGTGGAAATGAACGTAGCTTCTGTAATCTTGTGAGCAGCCATTTTTCGTCAACGCGCTACTATGCGTTTTCGTGTTTCGTTGACGTTGGAATTCTCAGTTGGGCCATAGACCCAATGGTTGGGCACGTTTCTTCTGACTGCTGCTCGATCATTTTTTATTTGAACGGAAATACGCAGTGACACGGATTTCGCTACAAGTAACAGTATTCATGGCGTCGTAATGATCGGATCGAGGTACATGCGAAACTGTACATTATGGTTATTCTATCTGTGAAATTATAGTGATAATTGTGGCATATGATGAAGTCGAGATCGAAGATCAAAGCCCTGTTCCCCTCGAAGTTACTTTCTCACTTTGAACCATTCTCTAGTCTTTCATAGTTTAGGTGTTGTGAATAAGAAAACGTATATGCACAAGTCTAGTGATCACAACAGTAAACACACATTATGGCTTCTTCACACAGTTCACCGATGTGTGTATGCGTACCTAAAGTGTTACATCTATATCTGTTTCTCTATTTATGTATGTTGAATGAATACTTAGTATGTTGTATAGTGTTATTGAATTCAAGGAGCGCAATTGATGTGCCTCAAATGACATGTCATGTATACATAAACAATTGTAATTGTGTGTTTATTGCCCATTTCAGTCAACTACAAAGACTATTGATAGATAGTCACTTTCACAATCACAAGGTTCGTCATATGTGTCACCTTCTCATTGATGCAGCTATCAGCCTATGAATCTTCAGTGAAATGGCTTCCAAAGAGTGTGAAGCAGAAATATTAATGCTTTGATCTTTATCAATGAGTATAGATATGCATAGACCCTGAATTGTGGTAGTCTAGTGTACATACACAAACAGAGTGACTCAGACAATAATGATATCGTAGAGTGAAGGGCTGCCGTTCTAGCAGGTCACACCCAGATTCATATGTTGCATGCCTACTGTACCTACCAGTTTAGCTTTAGTCAGTCTATTATCCTGATTGATGCACATAACAGTACACAGTATTGAATGGGATCAATGCAAATAACCTTAAGTTTCACTTTTAATGCTCAGTTACACAACAAACGCACAGCTGCGTCGTGATACCAACTTTTGTGGAGTGCAATTTTGCAAATCAATGTAGCCAAATGAAACCTTTTCTGTATTCTGCACATACAAATCTCTTATAACTGTAACAGTGACTTCATGAAGCTATGTGAAAGAAAATATTTTCATGTGAATTTTTTTATGAATCCACGTTTAATTTCGAAAATTACAAATGTCTGTATCAAATGTATATTGAGCATAATTATTGCCCGATGACGTCATACATTAATAACCTTGAGGTGCTCTCTGTATTTTATATACTACACATAGCAACCTTTAATGCAAGAACAATGAGGAATTTAATGCCAATCCCGTTTAGATTTTTATTAGATTTTATTCATATTGGTTGTGACAACCAATATGAATGAAACTGATCCCAACAGTTACATAATATTACTATTTGGATAACCGAACAATTGGGAATTTGTAAGATTTTAAATACAAATCTATGATAAATGTCAGCAATGAATTTCTTTCTGAATTACGCAATAGATCAATAGCTGACAATGTATGCAACAATAGTCCTTGCCACACTGAAGTGATTTCCTTCTTTATTGTTATTAATCGGATTCCAACCCATCTCCATAATATGTAGCTAAATTGCATGACTAGAGTGTAATCACTTTAACGTGCTTATATATTAACATGTTAAACAAGTTTAGAATTGAAGTAATTTGAAAACACATTAACACTCTCATAATATAACCAATGCTAATGAGTCTCCACACTAACAAAACAGTGTTTCTCCACATGTGATCATGTGCGGTACAAACTTTGATATTGTAGTCCCGACATGTTGATAAGATTCAATCAAGTCGTCTTGTTGAAAAACATGATAACTGCTATAGTTACTGCAATGGTAACAATTGGGCTGAATAGAGGAAGCCTATGTTGTTGTCTGGTAGTAAAATGAAATACACATTGCACATCTACATTGCTACTCATTCTTGTAGAGTAGGAGCAAACTGAATACATAGCAGTTACAATTTTGTCTGGACCTCGACCTTCATAAGGTGTATGCTGGTGAATTGAACTATTCATAGAGTATTTATTAAATATTATTACTCATGACTGTAATGTATGGTTTGGTCTGGCACAAAATACAGCTAGATGCATATGCTGTGCTGTGACTCGCACTAATTGGATTAGGCCTCTGGATAGTATATAAAGGGTGCAACAGGAGAGAACAGCATCTTGGAACTCGAAATTTCCAGAACAACAAGTATCTGTTCTTACTGGCTGCATTTCAAGCAAGTTCAAGAATGACTACCAAGCAACTGATTCTTCTCTCTCTGGCCGCCACACTTCTGGCTATCTTTGTGATGGTGAGTGAGGGGATACAATGGAATTTGCCTTGTCTTGTATGGCACAAGGATAACATGAACACTCCATGTATGTAAGGATTAGACTTGTCGTGGAACCTCTGCTAAAATTACTCATGTATAGTAGTAATTTTCATTCAATTGTGCTTTATAGCTGTCATAAATTCACGCCAATCTGTATGTATATTATATTGCAGACTCCAGCTATGAGTATGTATATATAATGATATATAAATATTATATATATGAAATCTACCTTCATCTCTAAATCCATGTATATATTCAGCCCACTGCAGGTACTGGTAATCAGGAACCACCAACCCGTCCTCATCAGCCTGCTTCTTACTATGGTGGCAAACTTAAGATTTGTACTTACAGGTGTAAGAATTATTATGGATATGATACATATGTTGCATGTGTCATAAGATGCCTCTGGCACGATGGTGGTTTCAACACAATCAAAAAGGTCAGGGGTGGAGATGGGTCCAGGAGTGGAAGTCGTTCCGGATCTGGGAGCAAGTCTGGTTCTGGCTCCCATTCTGGTTCTCGATCTGGTTCTCATTCTGGCTCTCGCTCTGGTTCCCATTCTGGCTCTCGCTCTGGTTCCCATTCTGGTTCAAATTCTGGTAGGAGGTCTGGCGGCAAGGGCAGGCACTATTATTATTAACCTCATAACTACTAATTGGAAAGACCTGGAAGATTACAATCGATTTAAAATATATATAATGCTATAGTAATAATGTCTTAACTGATCAAACTCTTTATTGATCACATATAATTGATATTTACATTCACCCTATAATGATATTCATTTTGATACTAATAATTGATCTTGTATAATAAACAAAAGGATGATCAAAATGCGTATGATACTGATAATACGGTAATATATAATTAGTATATATTATATAATAGCTAGTAATTACTGTATGGTAAGAAAAAAATTGCATTTTTGGGCTCAAATAAGCATTATGTATCTAGGTATTAGTTTCGCGATTTATGTGTTGATACTTGTCATCGGTGTTTTGATATTTTTGCTGGTAAGGATTTCTTCAATTAACTGTTGCAAATTACAAAAAATGCAAATTTCAACCTCAAAATTTTCTCATTATACAATAATATTATGTGTGAACATTGCACAATTAAAAGGAATTTTAGTACTGTACATTACAGTTCTATAATTATATGATGAGATATATATTGATCAGGCATCTATAACCAGTAGATCTCATAATGGCAATAACACAATATAGAAATATTAAACTTTCGAAAAAAAACTTCTCAATGACATGGAAAGTAGCATTATAATCACCAACCACTCACCTTAAACATGCAGGGATTTTTCCAAATGGATAGAGAATTCACTCAACATAGTATTCAAGTTTGAAATACTGCACTCTAATAAGTATACTGATAATTAAAATATTGGTCTGAGCTGAGGACACTTATCTGATGTGCATAATATTAATACTGTATATTAATATTGCATGCCTCAGGATGGACATGCAGAGTTTATATATTGACAGAATCATATACATGTAGTTGATATACCGTATAGCGGGAAATATTCACAGCACAAAATTTTCGCAGATTTCGCGGTTTGCCTAACATCCGCGAACATTTTATCCGTGAATTAGGCGTTCTCGCTGTTCTGTCGCATGACCCTGGCCAGCATCTGCGAATTTTCATTTTTGGAGCCATCCGTGAAAATTTTGTCCTGCGAAAATTTCCCGCTATACGGTATTTATAATGAACAATACACTGTAGTTATAACAATGATTAACTTTGTGATATACTTGATTGTTGAAATACAATTAAATTTTGGTCCATAATTACAGACCTTTATTATTATTAATAGAAATTCATGTGCAGATACAAGTGCACAAACCCAAATGCATATGCATACGAAGGCACACACATGTATACGCACATGCACACATAAATGAATTTGTGCGCACACACACACACATGCCAATGTCCATGTACCCATGTATATATACGTATACTATGTATTATATTTGCACAAATGAATGTACACACATACATGACATTGTATAGTACATAAGTATGCACACGCAGACTCCTTAAAATTGAACTTTCTTAGAAGCTACCCAATAGATACAATCACATGTGGTAACAAATGAGTCATATTAATGTGATATATTATGTGCGTGCCTTTTCAATAGATCTTTGGTATCCCAATACACACTTGTGAACCAAGTCTCATATATACGTACATTAGGTTGCAAAGCATGACAACGTCTATACATTGTTGACTGGTCGCCTCCTCAATCCCATATACGTACAATGCATAGTACATACATGCATGATGGTTCCTGATGATTTGATTTGAAGTTTACTAACAACTTCATTGACAGTGTTCCACAATGCAGACCCTATTCAACATGCATTGAAGCAATCCATACAAGTCTGTGTACACTTGCCATTGTGTACTGTATGTTATTACTCACACCTGGAAATGATGGTCATGTGGAGACACCTTGAATACTATCCTCATGTATGTTAATGGATTATAATTATGCATGATAGTATTGGCTAGTATTTATACAGTGTGTATATAATATGTGTATATTATATGTATAATAATATCATATGCAGCATTAAACATAATAACACAGCATATTCATGACTCTTTGAAGTGAAACCTGTCATAATATCCCATTCATTGAGTTTCCCATTCATTGCAGTTCACTGGTGATTAATTACTAGCACAAGCACAAAGGTGGCAGTTTATCAACAGTGGTATTGTGAGTTCTAAAGCTCTGAGACCTTCGTCTAGCCAAATAAAAAGGTATACAGACAGTGTTTATGTGTACATTTATACTAGGTAAACTTTGAAAAGCGGTTGAGAAGAAATTTCAAGATGAGCAGACAAGGTTTAACTTTAATCCTTTCTTTTTTGTTTACAGTCCTGGCAATGGTAGGTGTCTGATTGAATTTACTGTTGTGGCTACAGTTATCACATAATACCAAGCATAGTAACCTTAGTACTTTTATCTCAGCAGTTACATCATAGTATATTACACATACTTGTTTTTTAATATTTAATAACTAGATAATATAAGACTTCATAATTATAAATAATAGTGAAACACTTTCTACCCACTGTAACTTTATCTAATTATCAACTTGAAAAAATCAAAGGTCCATTAATGACAACCTTCACAGTGTAGTCTGTCCAGCTAGACCGTTCCTGTATTAAGCTTAAGTGTTCATGAAGGGCAGTATAGGGTAGGGGATTAATATTCTAGCATAGACATAGTATATACAGGGATAGGTTTGCTCTGGCCTGCAGCACATAACTCCTAATCAACCAGTGATTGACGTTTTGAATTTTGGGAAAGAATATTCCATTATTACCTCAGTGACCATTGTACCAGGAGTGGCAAAACTTAATTGAGCTACAGTACTGTAAAAACTCGTTGAAACAAACACTCTAAAGACAGAGTCCTGCATCCTTAACACAAACCACATTTTGAGCATCATTCGCGTTTGCTGTAGTAGTGTACATGTAGTGAGCATATCTTGATATTAAGAACACCTGATAACAAGAACTGATTTTGTGGATCCCTTATACATAGTTTGTTTTAACAGGTTTCTAATAGATAATACTCCATGCATATTGTTTACCGTATTGAAGATCTATGATTGATCCTTACCATATATATATATATATATATATATATATATATATCAATTAAATGAGGGCTATTACATGCAGTAGCATCTCTGTAATGGTGACTCAGAGGTTTGGGGACTAATTGCAATGTGTGCTTAACAATCCCCCTGACAGCTACCTTCAATCTGGTGCCACCTACCAGACTATTAATGTGAATCTTATCAAAGTGTAGTCTTGTACTGCTATATAATGTCAATCATCCTTTAAAAAACTTAATTATAGTAACTTTTGTTTAGCTCAAACACAGTACTTATTAATAATATTAGTTAGTTTTAACAACTTAATCTTATTTAGGGATACAATGGCAATTAGAGTTAATGTTTTATATGTAATAGTGAAAGATGTTGAGAAAAATTGCTTTATGACATTTTTAAATTTTAATGCAGCTATTCCAGGCTGCAGTTACAGTGGCTGAGTATGACACAGAGATTATCAAGGATGGGCGAGAGAGAAGCAATGACGATTTAAAGAAATATCGTGGTTTTGTGGAATGTTCTCATAAGTGTGAAAGGTACTACAACCTTGGTTGTTACTGGAGGTGCTTCTATTTACACTATTACCAAATACCGAAGACTGAAAATGGATTAAATACTATTAGCTATAGGATGGTGAATAGCAACGATCATCCTGGTAGTGACGAAGATAACATATCTGATATCGATGAATTTACGTCTCATTCACAACCTCAACGGTGCATCTCCAGATGCACAGTGTATGAGCTTGGATGCCTGTTGAGATGCCTTTGGCACAATGACGGTGGATTCAAAAGTATCAAAAAGGTTTTCGGGGCAGATATTTCCAGGACTAGAAGCATGTCAGGATCAAAGAGCATATCTCACTTCCACTCTAGTTCCACATCTTGTAGCAGGTCCAGGAGGTAGAATAAACACAATGATTTTTGGTGTGAGTCACATTATGAACATAATATTATTATTGATCACAATATTTTTTCAGGCCTGTATACCTACATCATACAAATTTACAGCAAATGAATTCAATAATTATTTCATATGTATGTATATATAAAGACATTGGAAGCAGAATAATTTTAAAAATTAATATGTTTCACTTGTAGTCATGAATAACAATAATTACTAGTCTACAACTGCTGTTGGCAATTATGCATCAATCCAGATGTAATATTATAATTAGTGGTAAGATCATGGTAAATGCTTGATATAAAATTGGATAAAGTGCAAAATTTACACCATGGTGGATACGCAATCTGGAGAAAATTCTAATGGTTGTAATACAGTGGAACCTCTTCATAAAGGACACATTGGGACCAACTAATTTGTCCACTGTAGAGAGGTTGTCCACTCTTCAGAGGTGAAAAATGTATTAACACTATAGGAAAAAAGTTCATTTTTGGGCCTAAGAAAGTGTCCTTTGTAGGGAGGCATTTTCTATGGTGTCCTTTATTGGGAGAGTCCTTTAATAGAGGTTCCACTGTAGTATGAATTTCCAAATACAATCGTTCATGTAAAATGGTGCCACAAACTGCATGTTAGATCTGTACATGGACAAATACCATGCTATATATAAATTAGATAATGATAACTATATATAGACTATTAATCACAATAATTATTATTATTTGAATACTAAGAAGTAATAAATAAAACAAAGAGTCATACAGAATTTCATTTACTTCGTACTTTATTAATTAACAGTATCGACATAGGCTGAATAGCGGGGAATCTGTCAGAAGGTACGGGAGACCTGATTGAAGTAATATCTTAGCTGAAACATTCCATCAAGTTTCACAAAATCCTAAGAGCAATTACCATACGCTAGTACTAATAGGTCTATTCGCGGTGGACGCCAGATTGATCAAGTCTTAGTAGAATTCATCTACTGAGTAAACACAAGAACCAGCTCCGCATGAGACGATCTCTGACCGTGGGAGAGTCCATTTACCACGGCCAACCGTCCAGTCTTGTTCTTCTCAGTTCCCGCCCCCTGGCCCTGGGACCCTCTAGCCCCCGAAAAATGGCGGACGGGACTCGATTGTGAGTGTTGTAGTACTAGTCCGGTAACAAAGGTGAACACCGATGTAGCTGTTTGCCAGTTTGAATTATAAACGTGCGCTAGACCTGTCACGTTTGAAAGTGTATTGAAATATAATGAATTCAATTCTTCTGTGCCACCTCAGTCTAAATTAAAAGTGAAGATCTAGAGGAGAGGTATACATCATGTGCAACAATAAGAACGTCCAGGTGAGTAACAATTATTGGTATTATTTATACGTTTAGCTTTTTGTGCTATTGTTATTTTTGAAAATACAGTGCCTATTAGTAATAATGCATTTGTACGTATACAGTGGAACCTGTATAATGCGGACACTTGGGGACCGGCAAGAAGTGTCCTGATTATAAAGGTGTCCTGATTTCCCAGGGTTGCCTATCATGTCACTAGACTTTGGAGTTTACTTCAATTACTGAACACAATAATAAATAATATACTGATATACATGTTATATATGACAGGAAATGTATGTTGTTGTTGTTTATGAAGTTATTATGCTCGTCCGATATAATATGTATTCCCAAGTGTAATCGCAACAATGAATTTATATTGACTTTATATTGCGCAAGAGAAAATGGTCGATTTGGAAACGCGGAGGCTTGGAAATTGGGCTAGAATTCGAGCGCAACGGCTTCGCCTAATGTAAAAATTTCAGCGAAGGTTCCTTTAAACCTAAGAAAGACACCCATGTAATTCGAGTGTGGGGAAGGCAGTTTTTAACTCGAAATACTTGTTTTCACGGTCCTGAGAAGTATCTAAAAAGATTGAGAGAAGCTCTCGATAGAATTGAACAATAACCAAGCTTTGTATTCGATAGATATGTTGTTTTTTGCTTGACATTGCATTCTTGCCAGTTTTAAGAATTATATTATTTAGCACTGTCCGGAATTGGCAGGTAGTTTTACGAACGATTGATGTAACGGGACTGTAAATGGCTGTCCTGATTACGGAATACAGTTGTGTCCGGATTTTTCAGGTGCCTAAATACCAGTTTTAAATGGAGAAAGATTCGGGACAATAGTTTAATTTCCGTTATATGCAGGTGTCCGCTTTTTCCAGAGTCCGGATTAACAGGTTCCACTGTAGCAATTTTTTCGTTATATTTTGTTGCACACATTTTATTATGTCTTGTCAAACTCCTGTTTTTAGTGTACTTCAAACAGCAAACAATAAAGAGTGTGTGTTGTGGTCTAATCTTTTAATATACAGATGATCGTAGAGCAGATGTGTGCTAATGGTTCAAACTTGAATCCAAAGAAACTACCAGAAAAGGTTCCCAAATGTACTGTTGTATATTTTTCAACACCACCACAATGGCTTGAATGCAAATTGAAGTAACTGATAATGGGATCTGCCTTTAAACAAGGTCGATGAGTCAACAGAACGCACAGGTGCTTGATATGCCAAGATTATAAGGGTTATATGCTTCTTAACGAAGAAGAGAACGATCTGAAGATGCCAAATACGGGCCAACACTGATTCGATTTTTAGGAGGGATTTTTGCGTGAGTTTACTGACACACTCCATGTAAGAACATTTTAGTTTGGCTATAATGTATTTCAAGTTAATCGACATCAACTTTCACCTATTAAAGTCAATTTGTTATCTTTCACTCTGTTTCCGTGATTGAGTGCTATTTTCCATCACTGGACCGCTTCCTTTAGTTGAAATGACATCAGACCCCATGCGGTCATTCCACAAGGATCTGATCATGATAATATGTTATAATTATTAGATTATAGTATTGACATATTAATTTGCACTAATTTTATATAATTATATCCACAGTAGATTTTACCCAGCATTGTCATACAGACTGTAATGATAAAAACAATATCCGTTGTGGTGTATTCACCTGATTTCTTAGAATCATGAACTACCGTAGGAAATCCCTCTTCAATTACCACCACACAGCTCTGTACACCTGTTTCCCTAGTATTATTGGTGATTCCTTTTGTTGTGTATCACAGATGAAGGGATTCACACCTGCAAGACACACCGTCGTACACCTGCTACGTACACCTACACAAAGGAAGGAGGTCTGACACACTTTAAGTTGATTGCATTACTGATTTGTTCATTTTGCCTTGTACTGTATGAAGTGGTTGATTCACAAAGTGTTTTACGGTAAACTTTTTCAGTTTTAATCTTGTTGCTATCCAGATTATACTATAACTACACCCACTACTGACAATGTGCACTTTTAAATGCTTCGTAAATCTGAATGTAAATTTAACACAAAATTATGCACATGCACACATGTACGCACAGACACATGCACACACTAGTGCTGGAATGGTTAATAGATTAATCGATTAAACAATCGATTTTCATTTCAAATCTGATTGTTGTTGATGGCGCAAGCAAATTGATTAATCACAGGAAGTAATTAAGTGAGTAGACCAGGCAGCCACCCCCGCCTAATTACTGGGAACCTTCACTTCATGGGTTCAGTTTTGTACTTCAAAAGTACCTGAAATGTGATAGGGACTCTATGGACTTCACTTCACGTCTGTTGGATGACTACTCAGTGTAATAAAGTAGAAGAGGTTTCCGGTTACGTCCACTTAATTACTTCCAGTGATCTATTGAGTAGTCATCGGCTAATATGTACTCAGTCTGATGATCGATTTGAAAATTACAGCCAATTCCCAGCGCTAGTACACATGTACGCACGTACACACACACAAACACACACACACACACAAACACAGACACATGCACACACGTACACATGTACACGCATGCATGCACCCATACATGAGACCCTCTTTCCCCTTGAGAAATGGCAGACGGATGCCGATTGAGTATTATAGTACAGAGGTGACACGGATGTACCTGTTTATCAGTTTGAATTATAACAAGGCGCTAGACCTGTCACCTTTGAAAGTTTATTGAACTACAATGAATTCAATTCTTAAGTCTGTGCCGCCTCAGTGTACATTGAAAGCAAAGGGAGCAGAGATGTAAAAGCATGTCTGGTTGTCATGCAGGCTGTATAATTGTAAAGAACGTCCACGTGAATAACAATTACAGTGGGACCTCTCTATTCAAAACCTCTGAAATGTGGAAACCTCTGTATTAAGGACTAAAATTGAGGTTCCAAAGTGTCCTTAATAGAGACGTTCCACTGTATTGGTATTGTCTATACGCTTAGATATTGGTACTATATTGTTATTGTTGTAAAATACAGGACCTTGTATTGAACAATGTATTATAATAATATTGTGCGTATGCATATGTACGTATAGACCCCTTTCAAAATGACGTCACAAGTTCGCGGTTAACGTGCGCGCTTTTCAAATGTTGGCAAAAACGTTCGTACGTGTATACCGAATAAGACTCGGAATAAAGATTGCACGCCATGCCAGTTAGTTGTTGCGCCGTAAATTGTACCAACCGCTTTGACATTAAGTCTGGGATAGGATTTTACGTTATTCCCGCTAACATCGAAAGAAGACAACGTTGGTTCTCAGCCATATCGAGAGACAATTGGCAGCCGAAAAAATCGATCGTATCTGCGGACAGCATTTTGTTCACGGAAAACCTTCCATGAATCCCGAAGATGTTGACTACGTACCAACAATCTTCAAAGACCGAAAGAGGAGAGTTAATGTCGTCAAGGTTAATGAAGATCGAGAAGAAAGACAGGTCAAATATGGTGCGCCAAGAACTTGCTCAAAAACGCGACGAATTGGAAGAGATTGGAGAGGCTACCGAAGCTCTACTAACATTTTCTTTTTCCTGACCAAGTACTTATTTCACTGCAACCTAATTCAAAGAAGCCTCTGTTCAAACGAATCTATCTTTACTTCTCCCATCAGAAACCAGTCTGTTATATCAAACCATCGTGGCAGCACTAGAACAAGAAATTTTTGGTTCTACATCTAAAAGGCCTACGTTCGATTCTATTATTGACAATGATGAGAGAACAAAGTTTTATATGGGTCTCCCATCCTGCAACTTGTTTAGTGCTCTTCTTGAATACATGAGCTTGAGGGGTAATGTCATATGCAGGTTTCTGAAAAGAAATACTTAGTCTAGCAATGGCTGTAGGGGTTACATTTCTTTTTTGTGGCACATGCCATTGCTGCAATGTATCGGTTACAGTCCTGTCATATGGTAACTTCCTCACATCTCTCCTCTTTATATCCTCAACACAAAATATATAGACTGCGTGCCCCTCCTTCAATATCGGCTATATATTTGCACTCAGCGGACACAACATCACCAGTTGTCTTGAGGGTTGCATGAACTGTTTACATTGTAATTGTTTTCAAGGACGAAAAGCAGTGTGCTCATATCACAATTGATGGTGGGTCATCGTTCTGGTGGATCCAAACGTTTTGTATCAGCCCCTCACTGAAGTACTTGTAAGCTTTCAGGGATTTAAAAGCTTTCATGCTCTCCTTGTCGATTGTTTTATCCCTGCTATGTGCGAGATAGTTGTAAATTAAATGTGTACCGAATTAAAATCTGCGATGCAATCGAGATCCTTTCCCCACGAAGATAGATAGATAGATAGATAATTATTTAAACAACGAAACGACGAAACATTCGAACGAATATCTTCCAAGCTCTGCTGTTTTGAGCTAGAAGGCGTGTCCACTGCTTCTTCTTCGCTTTCGCTGTGTATAGTAAAAAAGCGTTCCCAATAAGTGACGATCCGTCCGATCAATTCGGCTTTGCTTCCCGATATCTTTACCGATATTTTCTTGGAGAGAGTTTTTAGCGAAGTCACCCTCGGGTTCTTCAGCACTTCAATAAACTCCGTTTCAGTTGTAGCTACTTCGAAATTCAATTTAGCGCGAGCACGATCCATTTCAGTCCGGTACGAATACGAAACAATGTACTACGGCGTATACGTGCCAACATTTTTTGCCAACACTTCCGGAATTACTGATAATGAATGACGTTATGTGACGTCATTTTGAAAGGGGTCGATTTTCATTATTATTACATAAGCCTTGTCTAACTCCTGTTTTTAGTGTATTGCAAACAACAACAGGAAACAGTGTGCATTGTGGTCTAATCTAAAATACAGATAATTGAAGAGCAGATGTGTACAGATGGATTCAAATTTGAATTGTACAAATTTAAAAAACCTACCAAACATGGTCCCCAAATTGTTCAAAGACACAACTGGATTTTGCGAATATCTAACTTTAAGTTACCTGAAGTGAATCTACATAAGCTTTCACCTGTTATAGTCAATTTGTTTTCTTTCACTCTGTTCCCATGAATGAGTGCTATTTTCCATCACTGGATCACTCCCTTTAGTCGAAATGACATCAGACCCCATGCGATCATTCCACAAGGGTCTTTGTATATTTTACCCAGCATTGTCATACAGACTGTAATAATAAAAGCAATTTTCCGTTGACGGGCATGCACCTGATTTCTTAGAATCATGAATTACCATATAAGAATACCTCTCCAATTACCACAACACAGTTCTGCACACCTGTTTCCCTAGTATTATTGGTGATTCCCTTTGATGTGTATCACAGATGAAGGGATTCACACTTGCAAGACACACTGTCGTACACCTGCTACGTACACCTGCACAAAGGAAGGAGGTCTAACACACACTAAGTTGATTGCATTACTGATTTGTTCATTTTGCCTTGTACTGTATAAAATGGTTGATTCACAAAGTGTTTTACGGTAAACTTTTCAAAATTTTCATCTGATCAAGTTGCTATCCAGACTATACAATAGCTACACGCACTACTGACAATGTGCACTTTAAATGCTGAAATTTGTGTAAATGTGAATGTAAATTTAACACAACATTTCACACATGTACACATGTACGCACAGGCACATGTACACACACATGCACATGCTAGTGCTGGGATGATTAATTGATTAATCGATTTTCAAAATTGGCTGTCGGTTCTACTCATGCACTTAATTACTTCATCGATTTGCTTGCGCTATTAACGATAGTGAAATTTTAATTCGTTATAATTTATGATTCATTTTTTTTCATTTCAAATCTGATTATCATTAATAGTGTGAGCAAATTGATTAATAGGTACTGATAGTAAATTATTAATTTATTATTGCCCTAGCGCACACACGCACGCATGTACATACGTACACACGTACACAAATGTATACACATAAACACACACACACACACATGTATACACAAACACACACACACACACACACACACACACACACACACACACACACACACACACATTCGCACAGAGAGAGGGAGACACGTATACATGTACACACATGTACTTGTACTCGTACACTCCTCTATCACATACAGTCACACGCGCACACACATTAAGTAAAAGAGACAGTAATTGCATCATCAGATATGAATTTCTCCTCAAAGTGTGTTGCTAAGGTTTCCTGAATCCTTGCCAGCTCACTACTTGGGAATTAAGCATTAAATCATTTCAGTGTGTTTCTTAGAAATCCCTAATTACCATAAAAATTAACCACAATACCATACAAGTGTGAATAATTGAATAACAGGAGGTTGCAATTGTATTGTGCTTTTGAGGATTCAGGTCACTGATGAGCAGTGCATGTTTCTTTAACTTGTTATATCTGGTCTGTGTGTGAAATCATAATAATGCAAGAGTATATAAGAACGATGTGTGTTCAGATACTATTTTGAACTGCTGACGATGTGTATTGCAGACCTTTGTCAAGTTTGAACAGATGATATCAAAAGTCATGAAGACTTTGGTGTTAGTTATTATTACAGGGGTGAGTAATGGTAGGCACATATGATCACACACGCATGCACGCATGCACGCACGCACACACACACACACACAAACATTCACACACACACACAGTCTTTTTCTAATTATGAAACTTCTGTATGTGAACGAATCCTGAATACTTTCATCTTAATTTCCTGATAGATACTTAGTGGATCACAATGCCTCATTTGCAATGTACCTACTACTTATAATTTAAGGCTCACAACTGGTGAACATGACGTTGTCAAGTTACCAAACAAATCACGGCTGATCTTGGACTGTGGGAGAGTATCTGAATGTGCATTTGGAAATGAAACTACCTCTATTGAGTGGTTTAAAGATGATCTAAATATTAAAGGCAACCACACCCACGAGAGTGTGCATTTATCCCACGACGGGCGGGGACTACATATTAATGGCTTATCAGAGGGAATTGGAATGGAGAATGGTACCGAGGGTAACTACACTTGCAAGGTCTGCCTGAACCTAACGTGTAATGAAAGTACTTTACCAATAATAGTGGACAAAGGTATGCTCTTGTGTTCCTCAGACCTATATATGTGGTATGTACGTATGTACTATATATCTATCTATCTGTTGCTACCAGGCTTATGATTGCGTTCATTGTTATGTTGAATACTTGTGTGTGTGTGTGTGTGTGTGTGTGTGTGTGTGTGTGTGTGTGTGTGTGTGTGTACTGATAAAGGTGATGAGAGATCTGTGCTGTTATCGATAACATCCATTATGTCATGGTAGACATGTAGATCAAAGGAAAAAAAGTGGTTCACACTGACCCTCTCAGCATTAAATTGAAAGTGTGACTGTATTAGCTGCACATCCCATGTGGAAGGGACATATAACTAATACTTCAATATGGGAATGGTCATAATATGGATTTATTTTAATAATGTTGGTTGTATACTTCATATAGGTGTTATCTTGTCATTTGAGCGCTGTGAGTACAATGTTAACGAAGGCAACTCTTCAGTAAGTCTGAACCTGACTGCTAGCCAGGCTACAAATTTCAGCTACACTGTGGAAATTTCTGTGGATGATGTGGACACAACTCCTGGTAACTTTGCTGCATACATGTTTCGATGTAGTCGCTGCACCTTATGTATCTCGACATATCTGATCATAGCACATGGCCCACATGGGACCAGCCATGTGAGACTAGTTTGAGGTGTTGTGTGAACTTGAGAGCTGTTGATTTGGAATTCTTGGAGACACTAACAAACAGTCCTCTAGTTTAATTCACATTGCTTGGAATGTGTTATGTGCATATGCTTCATAGTAGTAATTAGAAGATTATATATATATATATATATATATATATATATATACTACTCTCTAAATCTAATAATTGAAGAGTCAGGGTATTTTTCCATCTGATTTTGGTATGAAGGGTATTAATTTGTATCTCTCAATATAAAAGTGTATTTTCTTTAAGATGAGGGAGTTTTGGAAGGCCTCTTAAGTTAGGAAGTAGTTGAACCAGTTATATATTATTATTATAAGGCTCCAAGTGATCTCAGGCTAGTACAAGCCTATTACCTTTTATGTTTTCTTTCAGGCTTGGACTACATTGAGCCAATGAATGTTTTATTTGAAGCTGGAAATACCATAGCTAAGGTGCAAATACAGATCAAAAATGACTTTATAGCAGAACAAAAAGAATCCTTCAAATGCTCAATCTCTACCATTACATCGCAAAGTATCTCATGGGATAGGGTTCCTGCAACTGTCAACATTGAAGATGATGACTTTCTGGAGGCTGAGTTTTATGGTCCTCTAATAGTGCAAGAAAATGTATCCAGCACTATGCTTACCATCCAAATGAACAAGAACTCTTCTTTTGAGTACACAATGTGTCTTACTGCTCATCAACTAGGAAACACAGGTATTCAGTTATTATGCTAATATCTCTGTGAGCATCAAGCTGTGAAAATATTAAACTTTACTTGTCCATATCAGGATATTTTTGTCTCACCGCGACCATGTTACTATTGTACTAAATGTACGGTATGGATCACAGAAAAGTATACGAAATCAACTTTTAACTCATAATGCTTTTCAGTTAACAGTTACCCTCACAATTAAATATTACACCTGTGGGACCAGTTGAAATGGTTTCACTCGAGGGATGGTCATAATTCCGGCATTGACAGCCTATAGATCAATGTAGTACCAGAATTCCTTACACTGGAGAGTATTGGTCCTTTTACCAGAGTGGTCTTGTTACTTCGGTGTTTGTAAATTTTGGTTTGGCTGTATTATGATATATTTTCATAGTATTGTTATACTTTTCTTAACATAGCATTCCTTTTCTTGTCACTATTAGGCGATATTGAGTTGAGAACCAAGACAGTGGTGTTCCAACCATACCAAGACATGGCCCCAGTGGATATTTCGATATCTGGCGACATTGTAGGAAAGAGTGATGCTTTTGTGATTGTTGGAAAATTACCAAATGCTAATAATGCAAATAATTCAATCATTGTCGGTTTGGTAATCATCGGAAATTATCACTGTGAGTTAACCTGTGATGAGTCTGTATTTGATCAGCAATGCAAGTTCATTATGCATGCATGCTCATACATAGCAAAATTAGCCTTTGTGATCAGATTGTAATATTCGATCACTCATGTGTTGAGACTGAAAATAATTTGTTGTTTTTTTGCTTACGTACACCATTTAGTCCTATCTGTTGATTGCTTACGTAAATAGTTCCTCTCGTTCTTTAATTGGTTCTCTATAATATGTTGCATGAATGGTATTTAGAATTCATTGCCAATAACAATGAAGTTGTGAATTGTCATAGTTACTGCATAATGATACCCTGTCCTCACAGATCCTCCCAACATCACAGCAAATATTTCTGAGCTCTCTCCATCTAACATCACTACATGTTGTGCTGGAGTGAGGCTCAACCTAGCTGATCCTGATGATGTATCAGATGTTAGTGTTCTCCTGAACACCAGTAGTAATGGATCTAATGAGATGGTCAGTGCTGATAACCTCACACGTAGTGGAGACATCCTCTACATCATGGGACTACAAGCTAGAACTGTGTATGATGCTAGAATCACAGTCAGCAACATCTTTGGATCAACTACACAGCAAACCACATTGAATCCCTTACTAGGTACATGAGTACAATTACTGGACCAGGCATAACGAATGCACACAAACAATACAAAGGAAGTTGAGGAATTGTTGAAAAAACTGGTATGTGTGTGGGTATTACTGTATTTTACTGGTTATGTCACACCTGGGTAAAAGTCGCACCATTAATTCAAAGCATATATATTATCATTATCAGTCATGAAAGTTATAACAGAAATCAAAACTTGAAAAATGCCTAAACCCAAAACATTAGGCATTTTTCGAGTTTTAATCTCTGTTTCCTCCAATCTCTTGAACTTTTTTCACTGACTGAAAATTCACGACCTGCTGCCCTATTACCTTTATCTTCAGCAAACGCTATTACCTTAAGCTTAAATTTGGCTTCATAGCTTCATTGCGTCACTCCGGACATTATCACTAACTTGTTGTTTTTCTCTGCCTGCCAATGAACTCATTATTATTCATAGCCTAATTTGTCACATGACTCATACGTATGTAAGTTGTAGTGCTGGTTTTAAGCATGAAAGTCGTGACTTATGTACACACTATGAATATTACGTACATTTGCAACTTTGCACTTTTGGCAGTCCACACAACATAACAGAGCTGGGAATAAGCTGTAGTTTTAAATTGATTATCAGCACATAGTAACCAATATTGATTAATCGATTCATCACCGGAAGTATATAATCCATAGAATGCAGTACGCAAGTTAAATTAAAATGCTTGAATTCATTATGTGGTAGGTATTAGTGGTGGGACGATTAATCGATTAATAGATTTTCATTTCAAATCCGATTATTGGTATTAGTGAAAGCAAATCAATTATTCACAGGAATCAATTAAGTGGGTAGAACAGGGAGCCATCCCAACCTTATCACCCAGAACCTTTGCTCCAGTGTTCAGTTTTGTACTTCAAGACTACACATTGTACCTGAAATGTGAAATGGACTCTAAAGACTTCACATCATGTGACTGTCTATTGGATAACTATAGTCTGATGAAATGGGAGTGGTTTCCGGTCACAACCACTTTATACTTTCGGTGATGAATCGATTAATCAATATTGGTTACTATGTGCTGATAATTGATTTGAAACCACAGCTTATTCCCAACCCTATTATGTTGTGCGGACTGCCAAAAGTGCAAAGTTGCAAATGTACATAATATTCACTCACTTCCCTATGCTAATGAACACTTAAAAGTGTTGTTGAAATTTGGCAATTAATGGTCTCGCAATCCTGGATGAGCAATGAGAATTAGCATACAATTGCACACAATTGAATAAACATGTAAGTGCAAACAAATGCATGTAGCTCCTTCCTTGATGAAGCCATACTGTTAACAGTTCCCAAAATTTGCTGACCTCCTGAGTACTCTCTTCCACCAATCCTTCCTAAACGCACATTTGTAAGGACAGTAAATATTTAAGTATTTATGTATGTACGGTACTAACAATCATTTAATTGTATATATGTGCACCAGTATCAAGGAATATTGATACAATAGTATTTTTGTCTAGATAAAGGAATGGAATGGAATTTCATTCAGAGCACATGATTAATGAAGATATTGTTAATAATGGACGAATATATTGTTTATTTAACTGTGCATACGTCTAATCTCTCACAGGCCGATCCCAGTGTGCCTATAATCCGCCCTCTAAACATTTCCACCTCTAATCAGAGTGTGGTCACCTTTGCCATTGAGTTTAGTGAGAATATAACATCTGCATCAAGGGAGAAATTTAGAAAGGCTGTGAGAAGTACACCACAGTTTCAATATGTTCTTGAGGTTATACCTTCAGGTAGGTGTGTGTGTGTGTGTGTGCGCGCGTGTGCGTGTGTGTGTGTGTGTGTGTGTGTGTGTGTGTGTGTGTGTGTGTGTGTGTGTGTGTGCATGCGTGTGTACACACGTAGGTGCATGGGCGCGTGTGTATATGTGTACGTACGTGCATGCATGTGTGTGTGCGTGCATGGGTGGGTGGGTGTTTATGTGTACGTAAGTTGTGTGTGTGCGTCTATTTGCATGTTTCCCTTACTATTGCCCACTTGTAAATGTATCAATTACTTGCCAGAAAACCCATCAATAATTATATTAACAATGGTGCATTAAAGGTACTCTGCAATTACGTATATTATTTTATACAGAAACTTACCAGATAATAATTAAAGTACGTATCTCTGATAGGGCTATAGTGGATACAGCCTATCAGAGGTAGTAGATACTTCTGATCCTCCTTTGCAGCATGCTGTGTAACCCATTATGAGCATGGATAATGACTTGTAACTTCATTTATATGTAATTTCTCATCTCTCCCTGCATAGACAATTGTTCTTGTAACATATCTGAACAAGGCAATAACGGAATTCGAGAGCTCTGCATCGGCACAGCTGATACTCGAAGTCCTTGTGAATGTGATCGAAATAGTCAAACTCACTGTCAGGTCAGTACTGAAGAGAGGCTTAAATGTACGCTTTGAGCCAGTATACGTACATGCATACACTGCCCTCCAAAGGTAAGTTATCTGTTATGTAATTTGTCAAAATGGTTGTTATGAGGTGGGTTGAATCAAAGTGCTTGTTTTCTTTGTCGTTGTTAAAAATATTGTAAAACTGTATAGTGTGAAAAATTGGTGGGGTTTTCAATTAGGTGGTTTGGCCGTTTTCAGAAAATTGACCACATTTCATGGCTGCCAAAAATTTATTTTCATTACTTATCGCCGATATTATGACAAGTTGCATCTTTGAGGTAGGAAGTTCTGGAAGTGTACCGCCTTGTTGCCCTTAATGTGCAGATAATTGTCCCCAATCTCTGTATAACAATAACACTCAAGTAGCTGGTACTCTCCAAAGGACATGGCCAAGGACGTACGCACTAAGCTATCACCCTAAATGTGTCCACCAAGCTTAGTTATTTTATTATTATAATAATAATAACTAACAGTCTTTAAAATGTGCACCAAGAGTGTAGAAAAATCACCCATGTTTACATTGTAAAATTAAATTTAAAACTTCCAATAAATTGTGCACTAATCTGCAAATTTTGTGCCTGCTAGATTTCCCTCTATGTGGTATGTGATAAATGATAGACTGTAAAAGTAACTCAAGAACAACTGGCATGATTGTGATGGATGTTGGTCAAAGTTGAATGTGAAGACCTACTGTATACTCTTTAGTGTATCTCTAAACATCTATGTCTCTTCTTCACTGCCATACAGTGTGTTGCACCTTACATCAGTGTAACAAACACCAAGGAGGGTACATGTACCTTGAACATAGCCCAAGATGGATGCCCTGATGAAATTGATCCAACTTGCAATTGGAATATTCGTTGGATGAAGACCAAGCGTAATAGTACATTGAATGTTAAATGTCCTGGAGATTCAGTAGGTAGGCGATTCATTGTTGAAATGTGCCAAATTTGATTAGTATTTCATCTGATAATGTATCAGCCCAAAACTAACTTGCCAATCAATAGAATAACCTGCTCCAAATTCCCCACAGATTTTTCTAGTGCTCAGACAGTTATTATGCAAGTGTCCAGTATGCATGCATAGGACAATTTTAAACTGTTTCCGAGGATTTAACTATTCACTAATTACCTTGTTAGTAGTGTTGCACCGATAATCGGATCGGCTTTCGGATATCGGCCGATTTAGGCATTGTCATGCATATCGGCATATTGGGTGTATTTCCTTACCGATTTTTTTTTTTTTCCAAGCATCTAGTATACAGTCAGACCTCTTTACAACATCACCCTTGGCAGTGCTCCAATACATCAGTATACAGTCAGACCTCTTCACAACATCACCCTTGGTAGTGCTCCCATACACTAGTATACAATCGGACCTCTTTACAACATCACCCTTGGTAGTGCTCCCATACACTAGTATACAATCAGACCTCTTTGCCACATCACCCTTGGTAGTGCTCCCATACACTAGTATAATTTTATTATCGGATCGGCTAAATACATCGGCTAATGCTTGCTAGTTAGTATCGGCAAATCGGATTATCGGTAAAAACCATATCGGTGCAACACTACTTGTTAGTATCTTAAATACCAATGAAATGTGAATTACATAGAACCTTCATTATCAGAAAATACGTAAATACAATCCACTTTTCATAATCAGGTGACATGTTGCCTGGATGAAATTGCCAAACTATACTTCTCAACCCTTTACAGGTCTAGCCAGTAGGACATGTAGGTCAAATGGAACATGGGGTGAAATTAACCTGAATGGTTGTGTCTCTAAAGCTTTCCATGACTTTCAAATGCAGGTAACTTGCAGGTAACACACACACACACAAACACACACACACACACACACACACACACACACACACACACACACACACACACACACACACACACACACACACACACACACACACACACACACACACACACACACACACACACACACACACACACACACACACACACACACACACACACACACACACACACACACACACACACACACACACACACACACACACACACACACACACACACACACACACACACACACACACACACAATATGCACAATTATACACTTGTACTTACACACCCATTTTGATTATCAACATGAAACTTCTACTGTACTTCTTTCAGAGCGAACAACTGAAGGAAGTGCTCAATTTGACCGGTAGTTTGAATGATGAGCAAAGGCAAAATGTGACTCAGCTCACAGACACACTTTTAGAAGCTTTGAACAGCAGTGTTCTTCCTGGAGACCTCACTGTAGCAACAAACTTTATACAGTATTTAGCAAGGTATGCGTGTTGCTCTCAGAGAATGATAATGATGTACACCAAGGAAGTTCATAAGTACTAACATAATGTAGTATGTGTAAATGTATGCTTGGTCATGATTGTACGATAACTTTTGTGTGCTCCTTGAGTAAATACTAAATAACAGTCTCTGAGGAAGTGTGGAAGGAAGCTTGTGTTATCTGAATACTGGTCTATTCATACCACGTCCAAGTATAATGTTGAAATAAAAAGATTAAATACTGGAATATAGAATATAATTGATCCAGACTATAGGCATTCTAAGGAGAAACATAATATTATTGTGAATTGTGCAGAATGATTATATCATATTAATATAATAATAGATAGATAAATAGATAGAAAGATGGATAGATGGATAGATACGTAGATAAATTTCCAGTAGTCAATTACCTATCCTAACATGCTGAATATAAATCCCAGGAAATATTCAGTGAAATTATCTTCCATTGATGTCAGTATGCTGTTATCTTTCTACCAAACAATGCAGCCTCGGTGAAAATAATGGATTATTTGATGGTCCGAATAAAGCTGAACTTCAGGAGGTGAGTATGTGTGGACTGAACATAAACACATGTGCCCCTGTAATTTATATAGACATGCATACATTTGCTCCCTGCAAACAAATTTTGCTGTGATTAGCTTATGATTAGCCTGAATTTGGTAAACACATGAAAGTATAATATGTTGTGTTGTAAGACTAATATTCGAGAAGTATTACTAATAAATATGGTAAACACTGCAATTTATCTCCCGGTAATGTTATTATTTCAGACTGTAACAAATGTACTGAACGCGCTCCTGGATTCCAGGAATAGACAAGCCTTTACGGAGTTTACAGATGATGGCACATCTAAGGTATGAAATTCAATGCATTGTATTCATTGCAGTATTTTTATGGCTCTTTTCATTTAATTTGATAGACGTTCCAATTGAATTGCTCAATTTTTCATAGCAATTAATGGTATTTGCATTCATATTGATGCCTATCCTGTACCTGTGATCATCTATTCCAATTTAATACTTCCATGGAAATATACAATGATTAGTGAAAATACTTTTCAGCAAATTATAAATTATTATACAGTGGAACCTCTCTATTAAGGACACTTTGGGACCTTAAGATTAGTCCCTATTACAGATGTTTCCTCGATTCTGAGATCATTTAATACCATAATGTACTAGACTGGGACACAGATTGATGTCCTTATTATAGAGGTTTCCACATTCCAGAGGTTTGTAATAGAAAGGTTCCACTGTATATTGAGCCTAAAATTAGGCATTTTTCCAACCTGTTTGCCCTTCTTCGTATAGTAAATGTGGACAAGATATATACTCTATTCCCTGATATTCTTCAAATCCAGTTAAAACGAGTATAATACTCCCAAGTATGGGTCATAAGGTGAAGGATAAGATTTGGAAAGTGATTTTTAAAACAGAGAAACTTTGTGACATTCGTCATACAAGATTGTTTGTACGTATAGGTAATGTATTATGGATCTGATAATTGTTATGAAACTCGGTCAATTGTTATGAAACCTCCTTCAAATGTTGTGCAACAATCATGGCATGTGGCACGAATGGTGATAAATCGATTGAAATTACTTCATCATATTATTATTATTATCTCATTTCAAGTTTTATGTGTGCAAACTATGGCCATAATAATGATTCTACAATATGTTGAGTACATGTATCATTCTTGTAATCCCTGTCCACTTCAGGTCCCTGCTGTAACACTCCTCGACAGTACTGAACGACTGATAAGAAACGGGTTTGTGCCCACTAACAAGAGCCAACTTGAGGTTAACAATAATAATTTAGGTGAGAAGGAATGAATATCATATATTATGGTATCAGTAGGGTGCTGGGTTTCTGTATGAAAAGTTTCTCTCTTTTCTAAATTGGACAAAAGGTTTTTGTAGAATAACTGGGTGAGACATACACACTTAATTCTATTATTATAATAACAATTGTTTTCAAAGGTGGGATATAATTATAAGGGAGACAAATTTTTTCCAGCTCGGGGAGGGCGGGTATTCACAAATATTCCATTGCATAAACCTTCCCTCAAAAGAATCCCTCTGCCTTATTGCCTATATCCTTTCCTTTGCTCCGCAGCAATCCAGGCAAACAGGATGAATTTATCTTCATTCCCGGTCACCTTTCCTGATGGCAATTTTTCCAAATTTTTGAGGACAGATTTCATACCTCAAGTGGTCATTCCAGGAAGCTTTGTTGAATCAAGAGGTGTGTATGTATACTTGTGTGCACTGTTAAAGGTGTGTTAGATTACCCAGTAATGCACATGGTATCTGTGGTCGATATGAAGTGTATAATATCATTATGTGTGCATTTACTGTTGGTATAATTGTATTTCAGTATCTCTGTAATAACAATCTCATAGTAGTGTATTATGTAAATGTGTATCTATGTTACATATATGTACATATTATACTTACATAGTATTACACATGATTGAATGTATACAAATTGCTCAGATAAAGCATTATCTATGGAGTATATATGGTAAAACTAGTGAGAACATGTTTCCCATACTGCTCACTATACTGTATATATATGTATGGTCATGCCTACAGTATCCGCCATGCCCAATGAGACTATCAGTGTGGTCAGTTTTACAATGAACAATATTCAGGATTATCTTCCTTTACAATTTGCAAGTGAGAAGTGAGTTATGGGGATGTTTAGAGAGAGTTACTAGGATGTTAATAGTGTTTCACTGGGTTATTAAGTGAAAAACGTATTATAACAATGACATCTGATCATGAATCTCTTTCAATACCACATATTCCACACAAGTTGTGAATTGTGTATGTTATATTCCTACACAGAGATAAAATGAACGTTGAACCAGGATCTCTAATAGTCTCCAGTCAGGTGGTTGATGTTGATACTACAACTGATAATGGATATAGTGTTAACATCTCCTTTCCCCTCTTGGTGTGTGCATGTGTGTGTATGTGTGTGTGTCTGTGTGTGTGTGTGTGTGTGTGTGTGTGTGTGTGTGTGTGTGTGTGTGTGTGTGTGTGTGTGTGTGTGTGTGTGTGTTCATGTGTGCATGCATACGTGTGTGTGTATGTACGTATGTGTGTGTATGTATACTGTGTATGTGTGTGTGTATTCATGTGTACATGCATGTGTGTGTGTGTTTGTGTGTGTGTGTGTGTGTGTGTGTGTGTGAATGTGTGGGTGCACGTGTACATGTGTGTGGATGTGCACGTGTGTGTGTGTGTGTGTGTGTGTGTGTGTGTGTGTGTGTGTGTGTGTGTGTGTATGTGTGTGTGCATGCATGTGTCTGTGTTCTAATGCTTGTGTGTCTTATTGTTTCTAGCATTGATATGATGGTTAACTTCACCATTTTGTCCAACTAGATCATTTTTACTTCTCATTCTTGTTTGTTATATTCCAGGATAACATCACTGTCAGTGAGAATGGGACTTTCTGTGCATTCTGGGATTCTAATGGAAGGAATGGATTGGGAGGGTGGTCCTTTGATGGTATCAGTACCGTCTCCTCCAACAGTACTCATGCACAGTGTGTATCAAAGCATTTAACCAGTTTCCTTGTGCTGGTCAGCACTGTACCTGTGGATCAGGTAATGAAAAGTGAAGTAATGAATTGCATCTCTGTAAATACAAAGATGTGTGTTAAATATTATAATTAACAATGACCCGTACACTCCTTGTCATTCTCCAGAAACCACCCTGGACTGATCCCCTGTTCTGGCTCACTTACATAGGTTGTGGGATATCCTTACTCTTTCTCCTGCTTTGTATCATATTCTTCCTGTCTCTCAGGTGAGGTTATGCAATAAAATTGTTTCACTGCCATCCCATGTGTTCTAACCAGTTTAGTACATGCAGTACTCCAGTGACTCTTCCCTGGTTTACAGTCTTTTGTTATGCACTTGAGCTACGTATGTCTCCTGATCAGAACATTAAACCAGTATAACAATAATAATTGTATACAGTGGAACCGGTCTCAAAATATCCTGTCTAGTCAAATCTCCTGTTTGGAAACAGTACTCAACCCTCTATAGAATACACAATGTATGTATACATACAATAATGATAGGATAATACAGTTCGATCAAAAGTTTGTTTAAGTGTGTAGTTTTTGAAATCATCAGTTGCAATAATTGAAAATGTCAAAGATCTTATCCCATTTGTTCTATTACCTGAGAGTATGCTTTGCTTAGCTATAGGGTGTATGTAGATAGGCTGGTATCAAGCCTACTTTGGGACAGAATCAAATGTGTCTGTACTATAGGTGGTTATGGTGTGTAAATGTACCTGGTTGGTTTTTTAACTGACACAATTCAACTCTCTCTTCAACAATACAGGAAGGAGCTAATTACGCACACCCATAATTTTGTCCACCTCAATTTGTGCATAGCTCTATCCTGTGGTCTGCTCTTCTTCCTCGGTGGAATCAGATTTGCGACATGGGATGATGTGAGTCACTCTTGGCTTTCCATTAGGTTAACTTATTTGCCTGTGTGCTCGGCGTAGTTTGTATGTATGGATATATGGATCTATCAACTGTATATACGTATGATATTCCATTACATACTAAAATATATAAAAATTAAGTGCAATATCAGAGCGATGCTGAGTTTTTCTGAGATCCAGTGACTCTGAGTGTTTACTTTGCTGTCATAAATGTTAGGCTGTTGAATGAATTAAAGTACATATGTTTTATGCTGAGAAGCTTACGTTTGGCTGCAATTTTTGTTTGGGCTGCCACAGGCACCTCCTATATTATTTTTATTTTGACTTCCAGTATGTAACACTCGATATGTATATATTTAAAACATGTGTTTCTACGCATACCTACAGCAATGAATTTATAATATATTTATATTGCTCAGAAAAGATGACCAATATTGTGAAGAATTAGAGATTAAAATAAATAAAGAAAGAAAGAAATTAGGCTGATATTGGAGTGCAATGGCTTCGATGAATGTAATAAATTAAGGGAAGCTTCATATAATTCTAGAAACGACACCCAAGCAATATGAGTTTTTGAACTTGAATTACTTATTTATCTTTGAATAATGGAGCTGCATTAAAACCAAACCTTTAGAACTAATATAATATCATAACCTCTTGTGAAAAAAATAGTCCTGCCATGAAATTTTTACTTTGTCTTTTGCCCCTCCACTTTTCAGGACCTCTGTAAAATGGTAGCTGCATTCCTTCACTACTTTTTCTTGGCTGCCTTTACCTGGATGTTGTGTGAGGCAATCATGATATACATTTTTACTGTTGAAGTGTTTGGAGCCAACGACAGAAAGTGGATCTACATGTACCTGTTTCTAGGTTGGGGTGAGTAACACTATATATGCATTCATTGGTAATCTGCATTATTTACTCGACTTTATAATTACTTACACGTATGTACATGTGCACAACTGAACACTATCTACCTCAGTACTATCTATGTACCATGTGGAAATGTATGCTTGCATATAGCTGATCCGTATGGACAACAATTCTTATACTATGTGATATGTTGCGTGGGAAGATGGAAGTGCAATATGTGCAGGTAAAAGTTAGAAGACGACAAACAAGACTGGAATGGCGATCTTTCGAAATAGCAACTTATTATACAAGTCTGAATCTGCATGGTTTGCGTAGTTGACATTCTCTATCAACTATTGGGGAAAGGCGAAAATTGTTGTGTAAACTTAATTAAATTTAATGTTATCAATTTTATTTATTACCAGGTCTCCCGATTCCAGTGGTGATTGTCTCAGTTGCAGTTAAACACTCTGACTACCTTATCGAAAACGTGAACAACACGGAGAATTTTGCGTACGTTGTTATTGCATGTGTGTTTGCATACATGTGTGTGTGTGTGTGTGTGTGTGTGTGTGTGTGTGTGTGTGTGTGTGTGTGTGTGTGTGTGTGTGTGAGTATGTGTGTGTGTGTGTGTGTGTGTGTGTGTGTGTGTGTGTGTGTGTGTGTGTGTGTGTGTGCACGTGTGTGTGTGTGTGTGTGTGTGTGTGTGTGTGTGCGTGTGTGTGTGTGTGTGTGTGTGTGTACATGTGCATGTGTGTGAGATTGTCATGAATATTAGTGTTGTTGCTCTATATTTACAGTTGTTGGTTGCCTCAAAAAGACGGCTTAGTGTATGCCTTCATTGGACCTATGATTGCTATATTGATTGTAAGTGTATTCACTACTTTTTTCATGGACAAATTTGCAATGTATCTCATATAGACTCCATCTGTGAAACTCTCGACTGTCCATAGTAGAGAACTATATTTGAGGTTCTCTTTACAGTATAGTACCGGCTCACCCCACAGTAGCTATCATCTCTGACACTTTGGTTGGTCGGTAGTCGGTTGAATTGGAGCTGACAGACATCTTTCTTCTGGGCCCAACTTTAAACTACAGATTTATCTATCTATCTATTTATTTATCTATCTGCACATTAATCACTAAATACGTATATCCATACGGAAAGCCAGTAGGTCTCACTGTTGTGGGAGGAGCCTAAGTGAGATTTCTCAGTGCACATGTACACTTATATTCATCTAGTAGGGATTTTGGAGTGGTTTGTTTCCAACTCTTGTTGGGAAAGTCATTTACACCAGGGAGTGCTGTAATACACCGTCTGGTGTAAAGAGTTCTTCCTCTGAATTCAAAAGTGGAACTCTCTTCACCAGACTGCATTTTCAACACTCCTGAATCCAAATAGATATTCCCAAACAACAGTTTTATACATCTGTTTTGTACAGACAGTATAATATATTTAAAATTTGGGACAATTTTCACATATTATGTAAAAATTGTTGCATGTATGCATGTTTATTATAACACATAAATTGTTGGACTCTGTTTATGATATTGTGTCATTCCTGCTCCTGTTAATGTTACAGGTTAATCTTGTGCTCATTATCATCAGTATGACTTCTCTTGTTCGAAAGAAATTTGGTATGCCCAAACAACTAGAGCAGGAACCGAAGGAAGGCACTATTGTAGCAAGGTGAATTTGTCTGTGCATACATTGACTTGCAATTCCTGCATGTACACTCCATGTGAAATTTACCAATTTAAACCTTGGAATAATTTGTACATGTTTAGGAAGCTGATCAAGACTATTCTCATTGTGATGCCTCTAATGGGGTTCACTTGGGTCATAGGCCTGCTTGCTGTAGGATCTGTACATGAAGCTCTTGCCTATGTGTTCGTTGTCCTGAATTCTCTGCAAGTAAGTGATGAAATCTAATTAATTTTTTCAGATTTTATAAAATTCGAACAATAGACAAAACCTATTTTCTCTTGTGACTGTAGCAATAATTAAGCCACATTTTCTGTATCAGCCACAGTACTACCGAAGGTACTTCATTAATTATGTAGTATGTTCCATATAAAATAATATGATTGCATACCAACTCTCATTCAACATTATTAGAGCTGATACTTAGTTGCTAGGCAATTAATTATTGACAAATTTGGACAACCGTTAGTGTCAACCAATAAGGGAACTGCAATAACAAAGGGACCTATTTCTTTATCTATTAGTTATAGGACTATTGTTCAACACGTCTATAGTGATATTCGAACGAATTGAATTCTTTTCACAAATTAATCATTCATGCAACAAGGCACCCATCATGGGCTTCTTCAGGCACATACAATACAATTGTTTGAATATCACTATAGACGTGTTAAACAATAGTCCTACAACTATAAAGAAATACAACCAACATGTCTAACAACTTTCACATGTTCAACAAATTAAGGGACCTGTGTTAATGGCAGGGATATAGTTGCAAACCTTGCACTTTGACGTACTCATGCAACATTCCACATATAGTAATATTATGTATATTCCATAATTTCATAGCAGAGTGTACGTATATGCATACATGCCTGGGCTATGCATGTATACCCTTTTCATGTAGTAATCTTTTCTACTCTATTTACAATCAAGGGCTTTTTTATATTCATCCTCCATGTTGCGAGACACGATAAGGTGTGGTCCAAAATTAAGACTATAATCCCTGCACGGACAAGAAGAACGGTACGTCTCATCTAAAATATTTTTTATGAGTTTGCTGGAATTGCTTTGTTTTCTGTTTATTCAGTTGAAACGAATGACTATTCGGAAGTTCAAGCCAAAGTGTAAGTTTCTAACTCACTATAATATTATTTAATATATTAATCAAACTTAGCTCTTACTGCTGATCCATTGGTGTAGATTACTGTAAACCTATATTTCAAATTTCCTCAAATTGCTGCCAAAAAGTTGGTACTCATGTTACAACTGAGGTGATACTCCATAGTCATTATGGTATATAATATTTATCTCTCATTCTATTATGCTTCGAGTGTACATATGCCTAAATAAACAATTTTCATTGTCATTCATTCATCGTCCACCATTTGGAAATGATAGCAGCATCCTTTAATCGACCTCCCTCTACACTTGTGGATAGTAATATAAATATCCATTAAATGTACGTACGAATAAAATTAATGAGCTACATTTGCAGTTTTTTTCAATTTTGTTGGTGATATGCATGACGTGCATGCAATATACATCAGAATAGAGTGGAAGCAGTCTTACACCTGGATTATAAAAACAATATTTATTTGACTCTAATAACAATTGCATTGTTTGTCCAATTAGAGATACTTAATATTATGGGGTACTGTTGGCCAGAAGGTTACCCTCCCAAGCGAGGTTGTACTTCATTTCTGACATGCACTGACAAATGTTCTGTCTGTTCAAATATCCAACAAAGCACACACACTCATGCACACACACACACACACAGGCAGTGACATGCATATATGTGAACCTTGCCGGATTCCTGTAAAATCTAATTTGTTTTTTTGTCAATAGCCTATGATTTGAATGATTCTGATAAGAATTTTCAAACTGTTAACATGTCCAAGACTTTCCCTTCCGTGGATGATTACAAAGGTGCACAGCTTGTCGGTGAGGGAAGGTTGAAGAATGACAGTGATTCAAGTGTTAATATTGGAGATCTTGAAATGGAAAATAGGATTGGAATGAGCACATCAAATCAAACAAACGTGGAATCTTCAGTCATTTTGACTAATTTTGGAGTCAATGAGCCAGGTGATGATGGAGAGATAATTGATGTCCCTGCCCATGGGACAGATGTTCCTGAGCCGGTGAAGAGCAGTTGTCAGCAACCTGCAACAGTGTCAACAACAGTGTCAACAACAGTGACGACAACTGTCTTGGTAGAGCCACAATCTCTGGGAGAGTCCAATTAGCTAGAGTGAGACACCTACGCATGTATGAGGTGTGATAATATAGAACCTTAATCAGATAGTGAAATAGATGTAGTCATTAAATTAATAATATTATTTATTATTCTCTTAATGTATGGCGTTTGTATAACTGTGTTTATATTATAATAATGCTGAAATGTACTGTGGTATTCATGTAATGATGGATCTTTGATATTTTCATACTAATACTGTTCTCCAGATTCAGAGAATCTAGAATTAATTTCTGTGCCATGTGATGTGGGGCTTAGATATCATTTATATTATACTGTAAGTCCACTTTATGGCATGAGCATTGAATGTGTTGAGGCTTGTGTACAATGTGCACATATGGGCAAGTTTGTCGCACAAGTTTTTGGATTCCAATTTACATAATGATATTCTATAATCATGTGCAAAATTAAGTATCTGATTATACTATTCCCATATGTGCCCTGATATCTCTCAATACACACCTTAATGATACCACCTCTAGCTCTATTGGCCCGGATTCAATGTCCTTCCTGAAAGACCTAGGCCGACGAATTAAGATGGTCACAGGAGAGCCTCAGTCGTTTTCCTTCTTGATGCAGAGGCTCTCAGTAGCTGTACAAACTGGGAATGCTATTACGGTGCTGGGCTCCCTGCGCTGCCCAGATCTCGGTGACTAGATCCTTGTTCTTAGTATTATTTTTTTTATTATATTCTTGTGTGTGTTTGTTCATTATTGCTATTGTTTTCTTTATTGTTGTCATCTCTGTTAAATAATTATATTTATTATTATTGTAACTATATATCATTATATATAATAATAATATATGTAAATTATAATATTAATAAAAAATTAATAATTGTTTTAAATGTTTTATGGACCATGTTTTATTATCCTTGTACTCAGTTGTTTGCTATCCATTGGGTGTTATCTTGGCTACATAATATGTACATTTCCCATTTTAATTCATTTTGTAGCATCAATTATACATTATGATACGTGTCATAATTAGGAATGGGGTTAGTCATGGAGGACAAATAGGAAGCAAATAATATCTCTGGGAGAACTGTATATATGAGATGGGTGATGGGGCTGCCCGTGAGCTATTTGAGTTGAATTAATACAGGTTTATATACTCTACTGACCTGCCGCTGGCAACCCCCAGTTGCACTACAGATATTGCATCGATCCTTGTACATAATCTATGATTGCACTTCCATACAATGGTTACATAGACAGAATCATGGAATTCGAACATGCATAAATTGCAACAGCAAATCATAATATCTAAAGTATGAAAAAATTATACTCTATTACGTATAATAATATAATTGTCATGTCAAGTCTTCTACAATCTATATATGCTAAAATGAGACTCAGAGTAGATCGATACTGATTAATGTAGCTAAATATATTGTGCTTGCAAGTTGTTCCGCCATTATAATATAGGCTGCGCTTCCAGGAGGTTGATCATAATAATATTATTGGGAATTACTTAGGCAATAAGATGTGTTTTGTTTCCATGTGATAAATACCACAGGTAGTTCAACTATAGCTAGTACTGTACATTTTCAGTTGCGGATATTGACGAGATAAGATAGTATATATAATATTATGGAATACTCACATGCTGCCTGGGCCCTGAATCTCGTTCAAACCCGAGTTAGGGATATTCATAAATACTCTATATTATTTAGTGGTTAAAACATGGACACGAGGGCAGTATGACATGTACATATAAAATACACTTGCCCTCAGATGCTTTGTGCCCTCGGGAGTTGGTATTTTATGTCATACTGCCCAAGTGTCCATGTCTTAACCAGTATATCATCCGTTGCTAACGCTTTATACCTTATAAAATTGCTATTATAATTGTACTATTTCTATGGTTACGGATGCTATATTATATTACTGTTCTATATGCATATTTTCAAACGGACGGACGTAAAAGGCGGCGACAATGTTGAAGCATAACTGTACTCATGCGACCAGTTTCTGTACATATGGAATAATACATACAAGTAATGAAGAATTATATTTTGGAATCTTGCGTAATTCACCGCTAGTAAAAGAGAAGGTATCGATCGATTGGTGCACAGTTTGGCTCGGCAACCTATGAAGGCCCCGCTATTTGAAGGAGTTCTCGAGCTACAGCTTAGTTGCGTTAATGTTGGCACAGCAGGTGAGTGTATTCTTCACATTCCTTTATTCAGATTTTTCTATTTTATCAACCATCTTGATTTTGCATTGGCTACAGCGCCTTAACCTCATTTTCTTTCCGATTCAGATCGTGTTTACCACTTAGTACCTCACCTTCCATGTCGCCGCAACATATGTAGGGCCACGGAGATAATCCGAAGATAGTGAGAGGATTGTGCATCCATATAATTGCATTCCTACTTCTCTCTTCATCGATCTTTAAGAGGATATTTCACTTGATTGTCCATGTAATTCCAAATGATTATTCACTTGGGCAAGCAGTCAACCTCTCGAAGAGTCTATAGTATAGCTTTATCTTTCATCATCCATGAAGCCACATTGGTGTAGCTGAATTGTGCAATTGATGGTCAAAAGTTAAGATGACAGTATAGGCTAAACTTCCAAAGCCTCATGACAATTAATTTTAGTGAATTGATCTATACATTTCCATCACTATAATGATGCAGTGCAATGGTATGCATATGTTTCATCAACTAAATTTGAAGTGTTTTTTCGGCAATTAAACTCCAGAGTCTTAAGGGTCAAACTGAATCCTAAATGAGAGATACACTGCACTGTGTGTGTGTGTGTGTGTGTGTGTGTGTGTGTGTGTGTGTGTGTGTGTGTGTGTATGTATGCGTGAGTGTGTGTGTGTATTAAGTATTACGATGTACGTAACATGCATCTGTGAGCAGTTGCTTGATGTCTTTCACTTCATTTCTGATGTGCACCCCGGCAAACTCAGTGTGCCACAGGAGAGAGATTCTGTTGACAGACGTTTCGGATTTTGGTCAAGAGAGAATTTCATTTTTATACAGACTAATGATGTGCGTGGGCTGGAAAATCTAACCACACTAATATGAGTTCACTTAGTCTAATATCAATTAACCCTGCTAAACCACTAAGTAATTATATTATCTTGATCACCCAGCATGTTCACCTGTCTATCATGCCTTAAAGTTTGTGTTATTACTGTATCACCACTTAACAATGTATAGACGTCCAGGCATCATTGTGCTTTAAAACTTGGTATATTTACATACATATTATTATAATAATATATATAATATTATTATATTATTATTGGGCATTTGTTTTTTATTGTTGTATAAGTACTTAATCTAAAGTTCGAGATTACTCGAGTTTTTAGTTTGAGGAAAATAGACAGGAAACAGAAAAGTTTTCCTGTTAATTATGACTTGAATCTTGACCACCTTTTCGAGTGCCGCTTAGGCCACACGCTCGTCCAAAGGTGTTAAATGTAAACAACGAATTGACCGCAACGAGCGATTTCGACTAACGGCGAATGCAAATGAGGTATTCGTTGTTCGCTCGACATGTCGACATCAACTTCATTCGTTCGTTTTTTCTACGTGATCTGATTGGCTGAATCTTCTACACGTGGATGTGAAAGAACATGGTTGACGATACGGTAAAGGAGCATCTTATAGAACTTGTTCTTGCAAGGCCCGTGCTATATTATTCTAAAGCCCATAAAGATTTCAAAGATTCGATCTCCCCAATCTATAGTGTAGCGCAATGGTCGAATGGCTGGCGCCTTCAGCCAAATGGTGTAGCGTTACAGCCAGCTTGAGGCCTGGCTCTAGTGCTCTTCTCATGCGAGATCATTGGTGAGACCAATCCCAAGATTCGGTCGAAATTTTCGATCGTCATCCTTAGATACTACCGATACCGAGTCTTCGGTGATGGCTACTGAAGGAACGAATTTCACGCACCAGATGACTGTAAACTCCGTAGATCTCGCGCATCTGGTTGACAGGGTGTACCCAGTAACGTCTGTGGCGCTGAGGCCGAATACTTAGGAGAAGCAGTATCTTCTTGTACAGAAGAAGGAGGATAAGTAGATTTCGCTTGCTTCTAAACATCTTGCGCGTCTCCTGTTGAAGTCGACATTTCATTGGCCAACTGTGCACATGACATATACTATTCGGCGAATCGCTCTACGACGTGTGGCAGGTCAATTTAACGAATAATTCGTTCGTTTCGTTCGTTGTTATATGAACGAGCGTGTGGCATAAGCTTTACTGTGACAGTCCTGAGTATTGCAACTGGAATATGTTGTTATACCACCCCAATAACAGATACGTGTGACACATGAATTGCATACAACCACAAACTTTCAACATTGGAAACTACCACAAAGTATTTTAACATACACAAAGTTGATACTAATACATATATTACAATGATAAAATTTGGAATGCCATTGTTTTACATTGGGTACATATAAGATAAACATTAAGAAACCATAGCAATTCCCTCCAGTATGTTATGTATGCTTGAATGTTCACTTTGCAATTAGTCATCCATCCTTGGGCGGTGAACCGTAATTCCCTCCAGTATGTACACATGTTGTTTATGCTTGAATGCTCACTTTGCAATATTATTAGTCATCCATCCTTGGGCGGTGAACCGTAATTCCCTCCAGTATGTACACATGTTGTTTATGCTGGAATGCTCACTTTGCAATATTATTAGTCATCCATCCTTGGGCGGTGAACCGTAATTCCCTCCAGTATGTACACATGATATGTATGCTTGAATGCTCACTTTGCAATTATTCATCGGTCCTTGGGCAGTGAACCGTAATTCTCTCTAGTACATATTATGTACACATGTTGTTTATACCTGAATGCATGATATAATTACAGTGTCACCTTGTGACATCGTACATACTGTGTACCATATAGCATGATGTCACTCACCTCTCTCACTTTGGTCTCTCTGATGTTCAGAGAGTAACACCTGCTTGGTTTCTTTCCTTATATGGTACTACAGAAAGTTCCACACTGTATATGAGAACAGAATGTTGGATTTATACCAGTTACACCAAATACCGCTTACATAGTGATGTGTACAAGGAACCATTATCGAGAGTGAATATGTAATAGCTGTCATCAATCATAATGAAAGCCTTGGCATTTGTGATATTCATTGTGGTGAGTCACACACGCATACACACGCACACACACACACACACACACACACACACACACACACACACACACACACACACACACAACACACACACACTCACACAAATACACAACGAACAAATGCACACACAGACAGACAGACCCATGCATGTGCTCATGAACATGGTAAGTGATAAACTCACAGAGAGCAGGGTGGGCAGAAATAGGGAAGTGGAGGGAGATAGTAAGTTGTACTGTGTAATGTAAACTGATCTACCTTATCTTGTTACCACTCTCAGGTATTGAACAAATCCCAATGCCGGAAACCTACAATTTATACTCTTTTTCTCCGAGAATCTGCGATTCAAATTGCTAGGCTACCAGCCCAGTCTTCGGTGAAGGTGGATTGTGGACCAGTATCTGATGGTGTAATTGGAAATGGGACCAATCTAGCCTCGATTGAATGGTTCAAGGATCACATCCGAATTGCTGACAACTACACTCAAAGAAGTATATTCATATTCAATGACAACCGGGAATTAGTAATTAATGGCTTGTCTAAAGCTGTTGGAGAGGATGGAACCACTACAGAAGGCAACTACACCTGCAAAGTCTGTTTGAACCAGAAATGCAGTGAAAGTAAAATAGAAGTAGTAACAGATTTAGATGGTAAGCTTATTATCTATTTACTATTGTATATGTAAGGCCCTGCCCAAGCACAGTTGACTGACAAGTTGACCCTCTGTTTTCTGGTTGGTAAAGGTACATCCCATTATGTCTCTATTGGAGCACAGTCTACAGTACAGCTACCAGAGAATGTTCCTGTTGAACTAGACTGCCGACAGATGGCATTTGCAGCCTTTGGACATGACTTGAACCTGTCTTCAATTGAGTGGTTTCATGACGACATACAGATAGATAATAACTATACTGAAAGTGACATAGCCTTTGCTGACAACTTCCTCAAACTAATGATGTCGAAACTCACTATTACATATGGAGACAAAGAGGGTACAGAGGGTACTTATAGATGTAGAGCATGTAGAAATGAACTCTCTCCTGTAGCTCCACAAGAATGCCGGGAATTTATCAGTGAACTCATTGCACATAGTAAGTGCACTGTACATGTATAATATTATGTGTTATTATGTATATGTTATTCACTGAACACCGAGGGTGTGTATAGTCAATGACCCCGGGATGCAAAGTGGATAACTGGCTTGTATCATGATGCAATATAGCGCAAATTGACGTGTCACCAAGTTTCACACGTGGGCTTAGAGAACTCTTTACAGGGGAAATAGTCTAGTTGTTTGAAAATTGTTCATTTTTCAGGCAAAATGTTTTCGAAACCTAAACGCTTTGGATCTTTGACATTTAAAGAAGTATCCAGTGTGTTAAGAAGTCAGCTATTCCTGTGAACACTCAGAAGAATCCTGCTTGGGCTATGACTGTTTGAGTCCACTGGACGGAATGTCGAAAGATGCATTACGTCACGATCTGACGTCATCATATGTCATTGAGTGGCATAAGGCAAATTCGACTATTGTATCAACGGAGAAAACTCATTTCAGGCATTTTAAAAGCTACTATGAAATGAAAATTGGAGTTCCTCGAGTTTATGACTAACTAACAGCAACGAAAAACTGACAGACAGTGTCTACCCAAGCTCAAAAAGAGCGTGGACACTTATAGAGTGATTAATAGTGGTAGGTATACAGACTGATAGGTTACACGTTGTAACCATTATACCTCAATCCGACACACTTATTACTTCCGAACTCCTTTTTAACCATCACGTAAGGCTAGATTTGTCAATAGGTCACAGGGAAGAGCCTATTTTGGATTAGAGACACCAGAAATCTTTAACTGAATGACTAAAATCGGTATCGACTTTAGAGTCCTACGGCACAACAACTTACCACTCAATGACGTCATAAGACGTATCCTGACGTTAAGCGCATAGCCTCTATAGTGGCATGCCAGATAACAGCGAACGATATCTAATTCATCAGATGATGAAGGAAGAGCTCGCCAAATTGTTACCACATTTCGTGCCTAATTCGAAATGAGAACAATGATCCCTATCCACCCAGTACGCTGTACCAATTGTGTTGTTTTTTACAGCAATTGTATTACTAACGCTAGCTGGAACATCTTCGATGATCCTGACTTCATCGATATCCAGAAATATCTAGACGGTATATAATGAAAGAACTCAAGGCAGATGATTGGTGAATGAGAGGACGTGGATATTATTCCCTGTCATTCGGCATACCACTATTCCGATATTCCATCTTGTCGACCCAAACAGTCATAGCCCAAGCAGTATTCTTCTGAGTGATCAGAGGAACAGAGGTTGAAAATGCACTAGTAAGACACTTTATGAATTATTAATGAAGTGTCTTAGTCATATAAACACCCCACCACATCAAAGGAAATGCCCATGCATCATGTTACAAAACCAGTTGTATTATTCGGATATCTTGTAATAATTAACTGCTTACAGATTTGCAACTGTGTTCTCACACCACCTGTTTTTATCAATTCTCATGCATGTTATAAATCTGATTAATGGCTTGAATGTGTTCAAAATCAGGAAGTCAACAACATCTTAACCCTATTTGACTGAATTTCCGTTTTGCTAAATTTTGCTTCATGGATGAGTAAGGGTAATAAAGTAGTTGACTCCACCCTGGTCAGGCCATATAATTTGTTGGCCCTACTTAGATTTGAGCATGTTATGACAAATGTGAGAAACACTTGATAGAGATTGATCATAATATTAACCAAATTCAGTACTCAGTTTGTTAAATAATAGGGGCAAGGTACGTATATATTATTACCTGTTTCAGACAGTAACAGAAATATTTGACAGAATGCAACAAAATTCACAAGATCAATTTAGAGCTCCTCTTAATTGACATGAGGTTGTGTATATTTCTCAATCTGTAATGCTCTTTTCCACTATGGCCTTTTATTTGCCTTTGATTGCCCTATAGTGTCTTTCATTATTCCTGTATATATATACGTAGTTTGTTAGTGTACCAAGTGATCATGTTAATCAGCACAGCACATGCACTGGCCCTTATACACCTGGCCATTCATAACCATTATTGTGGGAGAATTATGGAAATTTACTGCATATGATATGCCATTATTATGCACAATGTCACTTAATCATCCCATTCGCACCATAAAGTTCCAATTGTGGATCCTTTCCACTTCTATATATTATATTAGGTCCTCCTACCTTGGAATGTGATCAGCCCTCACTTATATTTACACGGGATGTTACTATACTTAACTTCGAATGTGATGTGTGTCTTCAGCCTGGAAGGGAACTATATGCATACTTGGGATGTAGACCTCAAACACGTCGAATATCTAACTGTACTATTCGTAATCCTGACGGACTACCTGCACATCAGCTAGTTGATGGAAAGAGATTTAATTATGTAGATGATTTTATTAATTTTTTTAATTTGAGTCACGAGGATTCAGATCTTCCTACTGTATTGGGTGAATGGACATGTACCTGTGTTAATCAAGATGGAGTGTCCAAAGCAACCATCTCAATTGGAGAGTGCCGTAAGTTGGTGTAATAATTACAAGTGGTTGGAATGCAGGTTGTTCGGCAAAGTAACATCTGGATAGGTTTAATGGACATCTCTAGACACAATTAATTTTCATATTTAATTTACATCAAATGTTTTAACAGCCAACTGCTATGTTCATCAGTGGTATGACTACCAGGTGTAGTCGTATGACTACAAGGTGTGTGTGTATGTGTGCACTGTTATAAATACAAATGTGTGATGGTTGCAATGAGTGGATGATGTATGTATAATATAATTTGATGTGATGAATAACATTAAGTTTATATAATATTATGTTTGGTTTTGTGTAATAGATCCATGGGGAATGATTGAAATTGTATTCTATAAGTTGTGGGGAGTGTTTCCATTTTTCTGTTCGAGGGGATGACTCTTTTTGAATTGTCCATAATTCAAGCAGGTATCACTTAGCTGTGCAATTATGGGTGTGTGATATTTCTGCCGTTCTATGGGGTGTCTTACTTTTGTAGTTGTTTTGCTAGGACTGAAGTGGTATTGTTCCCATTTAGGGGGACTCAAATGAAGTCTTATTGATGAATGGAGCTAGCTATAGGATTCCTCTAATGTTACAGTACTGTGTACCCAATCATAGTCTGGATGTGAACTTGAAATTTGTGGTTGTGTAAGTGGTCTGTGGGGTCAAGGACTAGGGCTGTCTAGGTTGAGACATATGTAGAATGATTTTCCTAGGGTAGTCACTTAGTGCTAAGGATTCAACTATAGTCCTTTTTTCCTAAGTTGTAGAGAGGGTAATTGTAGGCATGGTTTTGGCTTTGTGGAACGAAGTTAGGACTACAGCCATCTTGTGGGGAATGGAATGATGGGACTAAAGTCATTGTATTTATTGGGGTGGTTTGGATTCTTGAAAACTGGTATCGATGGATTTGTATCATTTGCAAAAAATAATGAGGACATCATGGAAGGCTAGTTAAGTCTTGGCTTCTATCACAAATGTGAACTGTAAATTGGATGTGATTATAAATGTGGTGGTAGAAGTTGTTTACAAGCTCAGACCAATATATGTAACAGGTGTCCTCTGCGTATCTCCTCCAAAACTTGCGTGGGTTGGGATAGGTCATGAGGGCTCTGAATTTCATGTGTACATCTTCAATTTCAAGGTCAACTACAACTAATGAGACTGGACTGATTGGCCAAAAGTCCTGCGAATATTCAGCTTTTTGTAGAGTGTTAAATTCGGTAGATCATAATTCACTACTTGTAGAAAAGAGACCAATTGTTTACAAAAATATGGTAACTGAAATAACAGTGCCACTCCCTATGAGTCAGAAATTTATTGAGAAAACAGGATTTTTTTATGTATGTACACACATATGTTATTGTACCATGTATTTAGGTGTTGTCTTGTCATTTGAACACTTGGAATACATTGTCAGTGAATGCAGCTTTGAGAGAGCAGTATGGATTGCCCTGACTGCTAGCCGAATTGATTACTTTGACTACATTGTGGAAATCTCTGTAAATTATGGGAATACTACTTTTGGTATGTGTGCTGCATACATCCAAGGGATGGCATGCTCTAAGTTAATGTAGTATGGGTAGATACTGTAAAGCATTAATGTATTCCGTGACTGCATGGTCCAAATTAACCAGTCTGACTAGTAAATTAAGGTGTCCTTCAAAGCCAGACGAGGATTATTAAGAGACACTCAAAAGCTTGCCCTGTTATGGTGCCCTATAATAATTATGATAGTTAAAAATATGCAAACAGGATGTCATGGATCTGAAATATGCCAAATACTATAATATATTCTATATAAATATATATATATATATATATATATATATACATTATATATATTCTATAGGCATATGGGATATCAAAACACAATATATGTCAAAGAACCTCATAATTTAAAGAGCCTTCCACGGAATCAACTGAATCATGATATCCTGTGCATGTGTGGATGAGATAATACAATGAAAGGCCTTGTGATCTGTTCAATGATTTTTTGTAGGTTTCAGCTGTTTTTTGTACCAAATGTATGCATCCAATCTGCCATGTTTTCACCCTGGACACGGAAACATGTATTTACGTTTCAACTTTGACAAACCGTCAATTGAATCTTTGAGAATCATCCCATGCTTGTAAACAGTTAACAGTAAGCAGTTAGAAGTCAAATCACATCTATGACATTTCAATTAGACCCATTACAAATAATATTACGGTATGTATATCCTTTTTGGGTTCTCCACATGCAGGCTTGGACAATAGTTTACTGCCTTCTTTCAATGTCACAGTTGCGGCTGGAAAAATGAGATCTGTGTTTGACATACAGATATTGAATGACTTTGTTGTAGAAAGAAACCAGTCTTTCACTCTCTCAATCTCAATGATATATAATCCTTCACAAGTGGTATCAATTACATGGGATACGATTCCTACAACAGTTAACATTGAAGATGATGACCCATATGTGAGTTAGTAGCAAAACTGTATTATATGTAAACTATAACTGTAATATCATTTAAATTACCTTGTGTTATATAGTTACAATTACTGTTACTACTGTCAAAATAACTATAAATGTTAGCTTCATCTTCGCACACAAGTAATATTAATGGAACGGAAGCTATACATGTACAGTGCTAAGCTATATTACAGCACCATTTTGATGGCTATATACAACGATATCAATTTCAAGAGCATATGAACTACAGAAAGGTAATTAGGACGAAAAAATATTATTCGCAAGAAAAAACAATCATGCGGAATAGAATGCCAGTCCTAAGTAGAGTGTTTAACTTGTAAAGTGGCATAAATCATTAAATGCGCTAGAGGATAAGCTTTCGAATGGTATATAACACGAAGGCGTTAGTGCTTTGGATCGAGCCACAAAAATTATTGAAATATGTTCCAAATTTGGAACAGAAAAGGGTAGGAGGGTTAAAGATAAGAAATTTATGCATTATATTGTAAGGCCCTAGCTCCATAATAAATATGTGTACTTCAGATATATGGCCTGGTACTCACGTATTACACACTTACACACATGTACACATATGCACATGCATGCTTACATGCACGCACACACACACACACTAGTTTGTTTTCACTATATTTTACATGCAACGTTTTTGTGGATTAGGAAGTACTGGCATGTTTCGTTGCTTTAAACCGTACATTGACTGATGAAGAAAGGAGAAGAATCACACTACTTGCAAAACAACAGCTCAATGTATTTCTCAATGACATGTCATCAGTAGTCACCAGTCTTCGGGGACTAATCAGTGAAGGGATAAACTTTATACAAAGTGTAGCAAGGTAGGTCTGCTGTAATAATTACTGTATTTTGCTTTTGTGTGTCCGTGTATCCCCAACCACACACATCATGTAGTGAGGCTAAGCCTACGAATTATGTATCATGTAGCTGGTAACAATATTATGATAAGTGATGTGTAGTTATGTACCAATGAGAAAGTTTGCAGATATAATTCCAAATATATATCTCATAATTATGAGCAGCTATATAATTAGCAGTATCACCATTAACATATAAATTATGATGTTGATGTATTATTGTTTGGTAATAACTTAATTGTTATTGGGTGCCAAAGTAAATTAATCAGTTGTAGTAATGTGCCTACTACATTGCTGTCATATAAAATTAGATTCTCCAGTATTCTGCTAATTAAAATATAAACAATGCCAAATAGTCAAATGTTAGGGACCAGATACTCTGTCTATCAAAACGTTATCTTTAATAATGATACCAATATCAAACCTAATACTCTACGTATATATTATTGGTAATGACACCTAACTTAGTGATGACATATTATATTCAATTTGGTACATTGACAATGCTATTTGTGAGTATATATGCTGTTATCTTCCTACCATCAGCCTCAGTGAAAATAATGGATTATTTGCTGGTCCAAACAACACTGAACTTCAGATGGTGAGAGGAATAAGACACTAACCATAAACATAAGTTAGTACTCATAGTCAGTAATAGGAGTGGGTTATCACAAAAACTAGTGCACGTCTAAACATTAGAACATGACCACAAAGAACAAACAAGGTATATATAATACTCCAGGGCCACAGTATATTGTGTAAGGCAGGCTTGACACACACAAACAAAAATTGCAGCGAATAACATGAGGCAAACACTGATGGCTTTGTTTACCATGACCACAATGTCACATCATCCAGGTAATCTTGGAAATAATCAGCTCACTCTTGGATGACAGGAATGCACCAGCTTATATGGCTGCCAACAGATCTGAGGTGTGAAATTCAATACAGCATGATGATGTATTATACTTTTATTTTTAATTAATCCCAACCATAAATATTTTATCATATTATGATAATATTATAATATATCACATGTGCTTACCATATTATGTTTGTATATCATACTTGTAGCCTCTCTAGGTGTACAATATTACTTTCTATTCTTCTGTATCATAGGCTCCGGACATTATCTATTCAGCTTATATACAATGTCATATAATTTAATGTTAATGCTATTAAACCTATAATATAATAAAATGAGTAATTAAGCGTGTGCATTTTTGATATGCACGAACATACCATTCGATGTATTTTATGCAACATGCTACATATACAGTAAGTACATGTATTAATCTTTGTGTATTATATATTTATCTACTTATTATTCAACATTAATTTATTTAGTTCATCTTTGATTCTTCACTCACTTGCCATGCACTGCAGACAATGCCAGCTGTATCACTGCTCAAAAGTATTGAACAACTGTCAAGGAATGGACTTGTACAACTGAAAGATTCAATACTTCCAAACAATGCCTCAAGTGATGTAATACAACATGTAGCTGTGGAAGCTAATATAGGTGAGACAGAAGGGCCATTGTATATGGTGTTTTTATATGCAGGTTGTCTCTTGGGAAGGTGGGCAAACAGAGGTATAAATGAATAATCTTTGCACATCTTATATTTCAAGGAAGATGCATGACATTGTGAACAGTTTGAGTTCAATTGAACTTTCCAAGGAAGGGAGAGGTGGTGGGGCGCAAATCCTAATCCCTAATTTATGATTTTATACATTGCATGTACGTATATAACTTTTATTTGATCTGCAGCAATCCAGGTACGCTGGCTGAATTCACTTAGTTTTACCACACCTTCATTCGAAGTCAGCTTCCCCAATGGTAACTTCCAGGAATTCAGAAAAGAAAGTTTTATCCCTCAAATAATCATCCCAGGAAGCTTCCTCGGTGCATTAACAAAAGGTACACAATGTTCGTTACAAGGTTATATGTCAGCATAACTACTGCATATTGTGCCCTATGATTATTATGCTTTCACTGTGTATGCATCAATTATAAGTAATAAGTTATAGTGTATTTTGTATCTGCACCCCATATTTTGTGTTATTGCGTGTCATCAATGAAGTGTTCAGTATCATGTCACAGTTATTCAAAATCCTATGTATGAATGTGAATAAAGCATGCCTACATGAGCAACCACACCTACAATGTTAGACACACCCGCAGCATCATCAACCACACCTACTCCATCGACCATACCCACAAACTTGGCAACAAATCAAACTAATGGGAGAGCTATTGATGTGGTCACTTTTACACTGGACAATATGCAGGATTACCTTCCTTTACAGTTTGCAAATGAGAAGTGAGGAATTGGGGAGGGATGTAATGAAATTTTTCCTTGAATTGAGCATAGTATAATTGAGTATTAAAATTATTGTCTACAGAGTTGAAACAGAGATTGGCGATCATGCTGAACCAGGATCTCTGATAGTTTCCATTCAGGTGGTAGATTTTGGGAGTACAACTGTTGATGGTGGAGAACCTGTCAAAATCTCTTTCCCCCTCTTGGTGGGCCTGCGTGTATGTGTGTGTGTGTGTGTGTGTGTGCATGCATGCATGCGTGCGTGCGTGCGTGTGTGTGTGTGTGTGTGTGTGTGTGTGTGTGTGTGTGTGTGTGTGTGTGTGTGTGCATGCGTGTGTGTTTTGTGTGTGTGTGTGTGTGTGTGTGTGTGTGTGTGTGTGTGTGTGTATGTGTGTGTGTGTGTGTGATGCCTACATATCATATTGCAACTACCTAAGCTTAATTTTCACGCCTTTCCTAATTGTTACCAGAAAAATAATACTATTGGTGAAAATGAAACAGAAGTGATCCACTGTGTATTCTGGGACTTTTATGGAAGGAATGGATCAGGAGGGTGGTCCTTTGATGGTATCAGTACCATCTACTCCAACAGTACTCATGCACAGTGTGTATCAAAGCATTTAACCAGTTTCCTTGTGCTGGTCAGCACTGTACCTGTGGATCAGGTAATGAAAAGTGAAGTAATGAATTGCATCTCTGTAAATACAAAGATGTGTGTTAAATATTATAATTAACAATGACCCGTACACTCCTTGTCATTCTCCAGAAACTACCCTCGACTGATCCCCTGTCCTGGCTCACTTACATAGGTTGTGGGATATCCTTACTCTTTCTCCTGCTTTGTATCATATTCTTCCTGTCTCTCAGGTGAGATTACACAATAAACTTGTTTCACTGCCATCCCATGTGTTCTAACCAGTTTAGTACATGCAGTGTTTGGTCTACTGTAAAATCCACAAATTATTTATAAGGCAGGCAAAATCTAAAGAGTTTTGTATTACTGATGGTTGAAGTGCATTGATATTCAGTACAAAAGGATGAAGTAAACTGGACTAACCCCATTCTTTTCCAACCATGCAGGAAGGAGCTAATAACACACACTCATAATTTTGTCCACCTCAATTTGTGCATAGCTCTATCCTGTGGTCTGCTCTTCTACCTCGGTGGAATAAGACCTGCGACATGGAATGATGTGAGTCATGCATGTACGTATATGCCTTGAACTGCTCTCTGTATTTTGTAAAATATAATGTGTATAATAATAGGCTAAAGTATGGCTCGCAGTTCATTCTAGAGATATTGGGTGTTGAATTGTAAAAATTAAAGGGTTTTGTATTGTGTATACTATACTATGGTACTATAGGCCTTGTAATGATATCTTCATACAGCTATCATTCTCAACATGTATAATTTAACTAGTTTAATAGTAATTTTTAACCTTTGATCACACTTTTAAAAATGTGTGAGCTAGGGTTCAAATAATGTATAACTAAAGTACCTCCGGTAGTGCCTACCGGATATATAACCCAATGCTTTGGCTTGATTTGTTTACAAGGATCAAAGCCTGAGTCAACAATCAAGCCAAAGTGGCAGAGTGTGTGGTATGGTTGCACATAGAATAGCATAATTGTGTACTAACTCTCAGGCAGCAATAATTGTTAGCATAACAATGAGTTGTGAGGCAATTCATTACTAGTAGGTTGTGATAATGATTACAAGTGTCCAATATTGAAGATTGTGCAATAGCAACAATAGTGCTGATATTTGCACTTTTATCCAGCCATGCATCATACCATTATATGTAGGAAACCTAAAATTGGAGTTCAAATAGCTCATAATTATGATGATAATGGGGCCAGTATCATGGATTTTAAGGTTATCGCAATACTCTATACAATGTAATATGATGTAGATATGGAGAGAGATAGGTATACGTATGTCAGTGGTATACACATTTGTTTATATAATAATTTCAGATATACATGTATTCCTACTGATTGACAAACTGTGTTCTACATGTTGCAAAGAATGTTTCCTCTATTGGCATCACTGTGTGTACTCAGAAGAGTCATGTTTGTAGTGTAGATGATAATGTTTAGTTTGAATTCAGTACAGATGAAGTGCAGCACTCAAACTGTGAGACATACTTTTAGAAAAACTGGATCATGCAACTTTACTAACCTTTTGCAAAGAAGAAGTAATAATGCCTTTGTCTTCTGCCACTCCACTTCACAGATCCCTTGTAAAATAGTAGCTGCATTCCTTCACTACTTCTTCTTGGCTGCCTTTACCTGGATGTTGTGTGAGGCAATCATGATATACATTTTCATGGTTGAAGTGTTCGGAGCCAACGACAGAAAGTGGATCTACATGTACCTGTCCCTAGGCTGGGGTTAGTAACACCATACATGCATTCATTCGCAATTTGCATGTATTTGTACCATTATAATTAATTCTATATTGTGAGCTAGCAAGTGAGGATGTAAACAAGGATAATTCTCTATAATTATACGTATATGCATGTACATCTGCTGTGTCTAGAAACTTCATGGTTATGTATTATGCTCTATTACTTGAAATGAACCTGAAGTACTGTCTCATTCCGATATGCGCATTCTGCATGCATTTCCAATTTCCTAAACCTCTGACATCCATCTATCATTCTAGTTTCTATAAACTAGTTACATCAATTATGTATAAATTTTCAGGTCTCCCGGTCCCAGTGGTGATGGTCTCAGTTGCAATTAAGCACTCAAATTTCCTCATTCGAGACAGATACAATGAAACCTTGAATCATGCGTAAGTCCTTGAGTATGTGTGCTTGTGTGTGTGTGTGTGTGTGTGTGTGTGTGTGTGTGTTCAAGCATTTGTGAATGACATTATATATAATAATATGTATTATTTCTCCTTGTGTGTATGGTCTGAGAAGTATTTGTGCTATATGTCAGGCATTCACTTCAATTTTAAAATATCAATCAGCTATTTTCATATTTCTGCAGTTGTTGGTTGCCAGAAAAGGATGGCCTAAGATATGCCTTCATTGGGCCCATGCTTGCTATATTGCTAGTAAGTGTATTTATCCTAGCTTCTTTCACTTGACAACCATCCCACAGAAATTCCAATAGTTTCTGCAAACCCAAACTGTATACAGTATTGAACGATAATTTGTCTGTAGTATAATATGTATGCATACATATAAATGCGTATTACAGTATCTACATTATAGATCTGTAATATTATGATATAATGTATGCATTTCTTTCTATGGAGTACATGCCATATATACTCTCACATTTTCTTTTAAAGGTTAATCTTGTGCTCATCATCATCAGTATGACTTCTCTTACTCGAATGAAGTGTCGCCGGAACAAAGAGCTGAAAAAAGAGACAAAGGGAAATGCTGTGATAGCTTGGTAAGTGTGTATATTTTGCATATTACACCATTAAATGTCCACTTTTTCAAAATTCCCAATTTCATAATCTTCAAATCCTCTGTATTTATGTATGTAGGAAGCCGATTAAGGCTATTCTCATTGTGATGCCTCTAATGGGGTTCACTTGGGTCATAGGCCTGCTTGCTGTAGGATCTGCACATGAAGCTCTGGCCTATGTGTTCATTGTCCTGAATTCTCTGCAAGTAAGTGATGAAATCCAATCAATTACTTTCATATACAAGAACCTTTGTGGCTGAAATGGAATTGCATATCTGATTGTACATGGAAAAGGTTCATTTCAGTATTTAATTATAACTAGTGATGCTCAGTCATGTAGTGAAGCAGCACAATTAAGAGTATACGTGTTCTTATTAGTGTATAGTTGAAATGTTATGTTCATTATCTTTTTCGGTATACTCTGTATATGAATTTTGGTCATGTGTTTATGACAATCTGTTGGTTTTCTGAAAACATGGAAAGATAATACAAATCCTACCCAAAACTCTTTGAATAATTATAAAATTGAGCTGAAAACTTCAAAGGACTACAGAAGGGAAGGTTCAAGCTAGATTTACGTGAAAAATCTGACTAATTTTCATTATTGTGTATTGTAGTCGAGAATTTGTCAACCACCAAATGGTCCTTTTCACATGCACTGTCACATATACAGTGCTAATGCACATGTGGATTCTACTCCTAGTTATGATTCTTATATGCAAGGGAAATTTACATTTCGTTATTACTCTGACTCTTACTCAAGGGCTTTGTCATATTCATCTTCCATGTTGCAAGACATGATAAAGTGCAGTCAAAAATTAAGACCATTATACCAGCAAAGACAAGAAGAAGGGTGTGTCTTATCATAAATATACATGCCTATGGGACATAATAAATAACTTTTTGTTAATTGTTGTAGTTGAAACAAGTATCCATTCGAAAGTTGAGTCTAAAGCCAAAAGGTAAGTTTGTAGCCCACTTGCCGCCTAAATCAAACTTAGCTCCTCTTACCGATCCTACAGAAAACATATATTATTTTTACTTCCATACATACCGTATTACTGTATAGCCGGAAATATTGGCAGGGTGGGGAGGGGGTGGGGATTAATTTGACACTTTGGCAGCTTTCTGGAAATGTGACTGCCTAAATTTGCTTTCATCACAAATTGTATCTATCATTATAAGAAACCTATTCATGGTAGGTCGTTTCAAAAATGCCTAGGTGTTGTTACTGTGTCCAATTTCTCAGGAAGGATAGCACTCATGTAGCTTATACTTCCCTTACAATAGAGCAATAACATGGTGTATGGGTCCCTTGTGTCGCTGGATTACCTCTCACATGGAAACTCTTCTTATTATACGAAACAGCTATCAAACATCGAGCTCCAATGATATGATACCCAATAAAAATAGCTTCTAAAGGTGCAAAAAGTATAGAAGGATATGCCTTATGACCTTGAGAGTATTCAGTCAAAGCAGCCTAATTTAAATACTGCCAATAACATTTTTTTGGCAAAGCCACCAAATTGTGCACCTGCCAATTCTCCCACTATATGGCATACACATTTATAGAGTGGAGCTGTGTATAATACGTCTTTGTACACCCTTGCAACAATTGCATTTGAGAATGGGTGAACTGTATACAAGTGTTGTGGTCCAGATGTATGTGTCTTTTAACTGAGGTTTGTTTAATTCTAAAGTATGAATATTGACCAATGTTCTCCTGTATATTGAAATTTGCAACAACACATGCATGCATTATTGGTGTGTATGTGTGTCTACAATACAAACAGTGCAGGATTTCTACCTCCAATTACATAGACACTGATCCGAATTATTCTGATAAGAAATCTCAGACTGTTGACACACTCAAGAATATCTCTTCCTTGGATGACTACAAAGGTGGGCAGCCGGTCAGAGAAGGATTGGAGAATCCTGACAGGGATTCAAGTATAAATAGCGAAGAATATGAAATGGAATTGAGGAACAGGGATACCACATCTGACCGAGCAAACACAGAATCATCAGCTGTCTGATTTTAGACTTGGCAAGTCAAGTGACAATGATGATTTAATTAGTATTCAAACTTGGATATTATACTGCTTGTGGAGCTTTCTTAAACATATAGGTAAACAGTTGTCTCGCTGAAATTCCAATGCACACTTTTACCCATAACCGGAAATAATGGCAGAAAGAATATTCAATTTGGCAGTTTGTTGAGTTTTAGGGTATTGGCGGTTTTATTTTGGTGGATGGCAAGCCCAGGTTATAATATAATAAAGTATAGGTAGACATAAGGTAGCTTGTTAGAATTCCGTTCCTTTCAGGCTCTTGAAGTACCGATACATCGCCATGATTATTCGAGCTACACGGACGCGCAACGTCGGGATACGTCACTGTATTGTGACGTAATCCCCACATTTTGTACAGGTGTATTTTGGCGAATATTATGTTGGCGGTAGTCGATCAAACCGCCAAACCACCAAAATAAAATGAGTGCTAAAAATATTTCCGGTTATACGTTATGTTGGAAAGAGGAGAACATAAGACAAAATTTACAGTATATAGTAACTGATTTACGATTATAACCAGATAAACAAATCATGCTAATAATATTACATTGATTGCATACTACTGTTAATGCATTTGCATCAGATTTGACAATTGCTTTGAATTCCGATCATAAATATTATAGTATTTCATTAATTTGGTAGTTGCTAATAGATACAGTAATAATTATGTGACGTGTGCGTTTGCACAGATCACACTCGAACTAACACACTTTCATCTTTCACATTTTTTGCATTATAATCAGCACTCCCCTATTGTTATGGCCAATCATGTCTGAAAGAATGTATTATCTTATAATACATTATAATGATATGTAACATTATAATATATACATTTAGACAAGCTTGCAATTGTAAGTATGTACAAACAATAACTTTATAATATTGTTATAATTATATTAAAATAAGAGTGATAGCTTACAGAATGATAGCTGTTTGTGCATTTCTTTGTGGGTGTGCAATATACATTGGCATGCTATACAGCTGAATGAAATGGAAATGGAGGCATCAGCTTCTTTGATGCTTTAATTATTATAATAACTATATCATATTATGTTAATGTATCATGCGCAATATACATTGCAATGTATTAATCATCAGAAAGTTAAATTATTATGAAAATAAATATTAATCTTACTATTATTAACATTAATTGTATCTAATATTCATAAGAGAAGCTACCTTATATAGATCCCTAATACCTACTTTATTAGATTATAAAACTACTATAATATTTTTGATAATAATACTGGTAACGAATAGGGCACTCAGTCAGTAGGACATGTAGACTGGCCCCTTGTGAGCTGACATTTTATCAAACTACCCTTAAGCTTGTGTCCATGTCTGTTCTGCGCTATACTGTATATATTACATGGTGTTGTAAAACTACAAATCAATATTATGCTAAATTGCAGCATGATTGTGTTGCTTTCACTAAAGTGATCTAAATATGTTAACCAATATTATGGTCATAGCTGAATTTTTTGATAGTTCTATCACTTAGCTATTGCACATGTATAACTCTTGTCACTAGCAGAGTGTGCTAGTCTGTGATACCATTACCAGTTTATTAGTTTCATACATAAAACGATATACTCAAAAATCATTATTTTTACTCTTACAACCTTGATCTAATAAAGTGTTGATATCATCATATTATAATAATAGTAATAACTAATCCAGGTATGGCAACCATGAGTACTTTTAATCTGTTGGGCTGCAATAAAAAGTAACATTATATGGTATCAATTTTATATCATAAATAATAATTATTATTTTAAAGTATTTATTATATTACTAAATGAGAATGTACTGTACTTGTCAGTAAGTAAATTGCATGATACTTGGGAGAATATTTCATAGAAATTACAGTTTTGTTAATTAACCCTGTCAACTTACATAATATGCATGTACTGTACAAAGCATAATCTAACAACTGCAACATTTCATGTCAGACTCCATGTAGGTCTTACCATTTATGGCAGCTTATTGGTGAAAAAAGACTGTACAATCCACCTTTCCCGGCAGTTGTATTCCCATAAACCTTTTGCACATCAGCCCTCACAAAACTTTTCGCTTTATGAAGAGAACAGCATTTAGTACTTCTAAATCCCATATACCCTTTGCAATCAAGTTCTTTAAAGCAATACTCTCTCCCAGTGTTACTGTAACTGAGAAAGGGGGCGTAATAATCTTATTGTTAATAGTAATATTCAATTTAAAAATTAAGATGCATGAGGAATACTTGAACATTGATTCATGTCTCAGCACTCAAGAAATATATTACAACACGATCTGAAGTAATTAATGGTTGAAAAATGTATCCTACTGTAACAATAACTAATAATACATTAAGTAGAGTTCTATATGAAGTGTAACAAATCTAATATTATAGTCATATGCAGTCAGTGTGACAGATAGAAGTGTAACATGCAATATAATATAAGTATGATATTATAATCCATAACCTCTACAATTGATCATGATAGTTTGCAAACTTATATTGTGTATCATTCAGAAGATGGCCCATAGTTAAAATAAATGATATCTGGTGACAAATACATTATTGATAATATTAAAATGTTGGAATATTTTTAAGCTGTTTCTTGTACAAAGTATGCATGCAAATTCACACCATTCGGTAATACATCACAAAACTGTCATTCAACTGGGTTTGAAGCTCAGGTAGGTACATACTGAAAGGGCTGGGGTTCGTACAAATAACTCTACCATTCTCCACATAAACCTGAAACGATTCTGCTTAAGCTAAAGATAATTGAGTTTGTATCACACATGTAGGATCACACAGGATCTTACCAGATATTACATGTGCCAGAGCGCACAAAGCTCCTAGCTCCACGATCGGAACAGCACTTTTTACTTTTTATTCCCATGGATTTTTCACAGTAAGAATCTTCATAGCACTCATCAGGTGGTCCGCCATCATCTGTTATTTGAGGTAAGTTAGAATAGGCATAATCTGTGTTCATGTAGTATTAATTCCGAAAATGGGAGTGTATATTAAACAGCTCTAGATCTCATAAGGCTGTCTGTAACGGTCACACTGATTGCACCATTATACTCGTTAATCAGCCACAATTCGTTTTCAAAATATATTGGAATAACAACATTGGCCAAATAACTGGATATTCACTGGTACTTGCACATTATATTGGCACCAGGAAATTGTAGGGGATTAAAGGTTCGGCAGATAAAGTGGTGGTGGATTAACAAGAATTCACTGTGGTACATATCATTACTCATGTGTTTTCATACATCTTACCAACACAGTATCCTGTCTAACTACTACAAGGAATAAACAGTTTTATCTGCTACTGAGAAGGGAATTGACAATCTAGTTTTCACTGTATTTATGATATTCATTGGAAAGCATTACACATTGTCTTGTTCAAACTGGAAAAAAATATGTATATGATATTAATCATTATGTCATCATAATATTGTCAGGACGGTCACTATATAATCAGACAACATTATAATCCAGCCAGCCTTGTCTACACATACTAAGCATAGGGATATTCATTGATATCATAGATATCTTTGAAATGTTTGATTTTCAGCAAATTTCTGGAATTTATTCACGTAGATTATCTACGTCTTGTAGGAAATCACTTTGTTGGAAAAAAAATCTACAACAATTTTAAACTACATTTAGTACCACCAATAGTATCAAAAACATAATTTTAGCAACTCGTCTGTAATATACTAGATAACACACAACATGTCATTTTTTGAACATCTCACCAGTAATATTTCACAATTGAGTACATTCTCACCAGCAGTCACTAACTCACTCTGAGAAATGGCTCCAATGACTAACATAAGCAACAAAAGTACTCTTCCAGACATTTCAGTGGCTTAAGTTGATCACACAATTTGCTTTCCAAGTAATGGCAATTAAGTAATGTTATCCAGAAATTGTTTTCAGGCTGTTCAGAGAGAAAACAAGAAGTATATTATGTGAGTTGTGAGCAACTCATTCATTCACTCTACTAGGCCCTAGGTGGTATTCCAATACATAAACTAATAAGTATGACAAAGTGAGTTTCGTGATCAAGACAGGGTGACATTTTATCTCTTATATAAATCATGCATTATGGAAAGGTAACTTGTTGCGATAAATTATATGGTATCGGTGTGTGCCAGCACATATGCTCATTGCAGCATAAAGTTGTAAGATTTCTTTAAACAAGCCATTTCCTGTTAGCCCCTCATGGTGTAACTGTAGCACCTTACATATATGGATGTGTTGAATATATATGTAGTAAATCTAAAGCTCTCTTGTGCGGTTTGATTACTACTAAGCTGTTGGTGTACAGTATAATATTATCATGTTCAACCTTCATCTAGATTCATCAGTGTGGGTGTAAGTTGAACAGTATACAACTTTTTCTCCCGGGCCCATTATCATGGCAATGGACTATATTTGCTGAGGTTGGTGTTGAATATACATATTCTCAGATGCAGTTTTGCCACTGGATGGAGTCAGTAATTTTTTCATCACCTTTAAAATTGAAACAAATGTAATAGACTTGATATATTGAATATCCTACAAAAACTGCTATTTTAGTTACGTACACAAAGCTACCTATAAATTGTTTCACAATCAGGACTATGATGTGTGTTAACACATCATCAAGTGCTGATTCAGCCCATCTAGCTACAGGACATTTTGCACACTTGGCTATATTATGTACATAATATTTCATCAACAGAAGCCCTAGATATGCAAGTTGGAATAAGGTCATAGGAGGTGTAGTCATATATGTGCATATGTACATGTCTATGACAAATAATCAAGTGCTGATATAATATACAACTTAAATAAGTAGCTGCACAACTTGCACAGTTGGTGCAAAGACGTGTGTAACACATCAAGTACCTAAACAATTTATGCAGGCACACACAAACTTTCCCACTGTTGGCATTATTAAGTAAGTATACCAGCAACAGAAACCCTAGATTTTCAAGATGAAGTCGGTTATTTGTGCAATCGGTATGCTTATACATGTGCACAGCATGGTTTAACTGTAATTCTCATTGACAGCATCGAATACAGTACCCAATACATGCCGTACAACTATACATCAGTACACACAGATAAAATGATATTATATTTTAAATTTATTGCATTTTAATAGATGTATCCAGATTTTTATCATTGCTAACACATAATATTATATTTCCTATTACAGCAAACAAACGCATTATATAAAGCATAATATTATGTTAAATTCATTGCGGTGAACTGTAAGTGTTGTAGGATATCTACCTTTGTGATAGTTTATTGAATTATCCCATGTTAATACGATATTTTACAGACATATACAATCATGTATGCTATCTAAATTGATGATGTATAAACTAGCAACTACGTATAAATAATATTTAGACTAGTGTTTATCAATAGTAGCAGTATTGATTCATTATGTACTATGTATACTACATACTGTACATACTGTTTCCGGGATACAGTTAACTGCATGTGTCCAATGATTTGCTGCAATGCATTCTCGGCTTCTAAGCAACAGAAAGTTTCAGTACTAATCATAGCAGTTACCGACATGCCTATATATATACTTGACTTCATGTCATCTATTATTATACACATATATGTCATAAAAATAGCATTGTGACCATATTAACCAGGTAAGGAAGTTAAGGAAGCTAATGGCAAGTCAAAGGAATGTGGCTGAACACATCAGCACTGGAAGGAAGTTAAGGAACCTACAGTAACTACTACAGACTCTTGACATTTGACCTATGAAGTATACATACTCAATAACATTACATAGACACTTGTACTCATTGACAGGGTGTACATAGTTTCAAAGTACATATTCTATCACTTGTAAGTATGGCTCCCTTAAGTGACTGTGAATAATCCTCTCCTCCAAGAGTACATTAATATGAATTTATATGATATGTACCTTTTATCTATCTTTGGGTATTGGTTGACTTAGCTTACAAGTTGGGTTCTGAGTGAGGTACATATGTGTGTGAGTGTATAGAATCCCCGAGCATGTACTGTTCCTGGTATTCAATAGGGTAGCATTTGCACTGAAAAAGTATTCAACACATTTAAATGATCTCTCAAGGCATTGAGAACATAAATTGTGCTGACCTCAGTATTGAATGAGTACATTGAATCAGATACATGTATTGTCAATAATGCGATTCATAAGCACTTGGATATAGTATAATAATAATATGATAATTCATGCACAAAGTATATATACATGATATATGCAAAAGTGATAATTATTGGAAGTCATATACTGTATCATCCCATGCATTTCACGTGCTGGAAACATTGCAATGATCAGGCTCTAATGAACTGCATGTTCAGCTATGCCTCATAGTATACTTACTATGTTGAGCTCTTCATCCTAAAGGTTTGCTGTATAGACACTACATAGTCCCCCTACTTTCTGCTATCCACAATATGCAGCCATCATATCAACAAGGCGAGGAAGTCATGGGAGCCAAGGGTGTATTTCAAAGGAAGGTACATGAATGGACACATGAACACTGCATGCATGGAAGGAATTTAGGTAACCTGTACAGAAGTTACTACTGTAATAGTTGGTATTTGACAACTGAATTGCAATACATGCAGACACCTGAAATCAGTTGCTTACTGGATGTACATAGCTGGTGCAAAGTATTTCATTGCATTAGTATGGCTAGCCTAAGTGACTATGCCCTATCCTTATATTACCTTCTGGTGCATATTAAATTTGTATTCTTTGTCTTTATCACTGTGTATTGGCTGTGTATGCATGCATGCATGATGTCTAAAAGTATGTTTTAAATGGTATATTCAAGACAGTTGCACAGTGTGAATGTTATTAGACATATTTTAAGCTACTTCTTAAGGCCAGCGCTTTCATTTATAGATGGCTTAATTGTGTTGTCTGTCACAATAGTGACATCAGTGTAGTAAATGTGATTGACGATAATATTCAGAATAATGATCTGATCGAAAATGAGCTATAATCCCTCATTCTAAGCTGTAATCAATTAAAATATCCTGCCATGCCTATATATGTGTATAGGATGTACATGCATGATTGCTTCATGTCCGTCAATTTATACAATCAAATTATTTGTATGTACTCTTAACAGCTATTATCGTATACGGACAAAAACTTTGTATACTGACTCAACAAACTGGTTACAATAATATTATGTGCATATGTATGTACATATCTACGTGCTGATATAATATACAACTTACATATGTAGCTACACAACTTGTTGCACAGTTGGTACAAAGTTGTGTGTAACACATCATCAAGTGCTGATACAACTTACGTAGGCACACGCAAACCTACCAACTGTTGGCATTATTTGATAAGTATACCAGCAACAGAAACCCTAGATTTTCAAGATAAAGTAGGTTACTTGCAATTGTGCAATCAGCATGCTTACATGTGTATAGCATGGCTTAACTGTAATTGTTATTGACAGCATTGAATACAGCACCCAATACATGTAGTACAACTATACAGTGCATACAGATGTATTAATATACTAATCATGCACAATGTATATGTATAAATTTATTGCTTAGAAATGTATTCAGAGTATTATTATTGTTATCACATGTTATATTTCCTATTACCCATTTATTATATATATACAACATAGAATTCGCACAGTACAAATAAAAATCAGCAAACGCATTGGGCATATTATGTTCAATTTATTGCATTGAACATCCACTGTTGTAGGGTATATGCCATTGTAATAATTTATTGAACAATCCCATGTTATTCTACAGACATATACAATTATTTATGCTATCTGAATTGATAATGTATAGACTAGCAGCTATTTATAAATAATATTTATACCAATGCTTATCAATAGTAGCAGTATTGATTCATTATGTACTATACTACATACTGTACATACTGTTTCCGGGATACAGTTAACTTCATGTGTCCAATGATTTGCTGCAATGCATTCTCGGCTTCTAAGCAACAGAAAGTTTCAGTACTAATCATAGCAGTTACCGACATGCCTATATATATACTTGACTTCATGTCATCTATTATTATACACATATATGTCATAAAAATAGCATTGTGACCATATTGACCAGGTAAGGAAGTTAGGGAAGCTAATGGCAAGTCAAAGGAATGTTGTTGAACACATCAGCACTGGAAGGAAGTTAAGGAACCTACAGTAACTACTACAGACTCTTGACATTTGACCTATGAAGTATACATACTCAATAATATTACATAGACACTTGTACTCATTGACAGGGTGTACATAGTTTCAAAGTACATATTCTATCACTTGTAAGTATGGCTGCCTTAAGTGACTGTGAATAATCCTCTCCTCCAAGAGTACATTAATATGAATTTATATGATATGTACGTACCTTTTATCTATCTTTGGGTATTGGTTGACTTAGCTTACAAGTTGGGTTCTGAGTGATGTACATGTGTGTGTAAAGTATGGAATATATTATCCCCGAGCATGTACTGTTCCTGGTATTCAATAGGGTTGTACTGAAGAAAGTATTCAACATAATATTATTTCAAATGATCTCTCAAGACGAACATAAATTGTACTAACCTCATTACTGAATGAGTATTACATTGATCCTGTATTGTTATTAATGTGATTCATAACCTGAAATGTCTCAAAATAAGCCAATGTAATTCATGATTACAACATGAACCCAAGGTTCTGTGTACAAAGCTACTGCATGATTATCCTGCACATACACATAATGCATACATGATGTACATGCATTATTCCCTGGAGTCAGTTTATAACATGTAGCTGTAATGCAATTTAATCAAGATTAGTGTGATAATATTTTGAATACATACTTGTAACAATTATTACCATTACATCCCTGTACACAGCTTCAAATTACATGCCTGTATTGCATGGTATGAACATGGCTGTGCAAGGTTTTACACTAGTCTTGTGATGTAAGGAAATGATGATATTTTTACTAAAATTTTACATGATAACTTTTAATTTGGCACTTTTTTACACATTGGCTAAGCTATTGGATGCTACATACACGACAAATATATACGTACCTTGTGCAAAAAAGAACCAATTGTTATTGCACAATGATCATAGTGTAGTACACCGTTAGGTCTGATATAGTGAGGAATCTGCACGTAGTGTATACCTAGTACTCTTTATGGTGTGTCAGCATCTTCTTGCCACTGATTTCACAAATTGAAAGTTTGTGAAAGCTTGCCTGTAACCCAAGAGATCGTCACTCCCAGGAAGTGAGCTAATTGGTCTCTTGTGTCAAAAGCTGAGGTAGGCAAGGAAGGAACACCAATCTCTTAGGTCACAAGAGGCAAGAGTACAACACCCAGCTGAAGTCATTGTTAATGTCATGTGTCCAGTGTGTGGTTGAACACGCATACATTTTATATGGTTACAGTTACTATTATATCATATAAATGATTTTTACACCTTGCAGCACGGATTAGTATAAATGGAGCTTACTTGCAAATTTAACAGCAGTTCGAGTCATTTGGAAAATTTGTGCCTATTAATATTATAACCAAAAGGTATATTATTTCTGAAATACTGAAGAACAAAATGATGCTAACGTGGATCCTTGGTGTGCTTGCAGTAGTGCTTCAAATCTCAGCAGGTTCCCCTACATCAGTGGAATCATTGGTCAAGGTGAAACTTTGTTACTGTGTCCTGTTGTAAATTGTGTCTATATAGTAATCGCCACATACTTGTCAATCTACCTGTCACGGTAATTGATCTGTATTTAGAGGGTCCACGTGCTCCATTTAACCATAGACCCCCTAACATCTCCCCTTGGGGCTGGGATAACTGCACATAAGTTGTGATTGAAAATGGCAGCAATTTCGAGCTGCGTTAGGGATCTGTCTTTTTGACAATCTACCAGCCCTTATCGAGGTGCATAGGGTATAAATACAACAAATTCTCTGCTAATACCAGCTGTATGGAACCCTCCTTTACATCATCCTGGATTTGCTGTAAATTAATGTCGCATTATCAAATTCTTCATGTTAATATTTCACTTCAATTTACTTGCATACTAATAAGCAATCGTGGTACTTTTGTTGAATTCTGTATCAGCGATATATCATTATAAATAATTGATTCTTTCATTCGATGCAGAGGTCAATCCCTGTGGGCTGTGATGAAAACAATGAAGGAAGGTACTACCAAGATAGAGATCAACCCTTTACAATATGGATTTGTAGAAATAGGAGCCCACTGCAGTGAGTATAGACGAACATATACTGTAGTATGCAGTACATGTTCATTCTGATGTGGCTTGAGAAGGTAGTAAATGGGCATGCTGTATAAATCAAAGAATCTACTTATGTAAATAGCATACAATGACAATAGTAGGTTAATTTATTCAATCCATTTCAGTGAATTAATAGAAAAAAAATTACATAGGTGATTTTACATTAATACATACAGTGAACCTCTGTAACAGCAGACACATATGGACCAGATATTGCATAAAACATTGAAGTAGCATACAGCACTATAGGAAAATCCCTTTTGTTTCCCTGAAATGTTGGTGGTTTGCTTCATTTTAATATCCTAAAGCTATAGTGAAAAGATTACTTTCTACTTTTTACCAAACAACTGTCGTCACAGTATATAATTGGTATCTTGTATTAGGGTTAAGCTGCCTGTTGGAGCCACAGTAGATCTCGCTGGGAGGTCATGCAGAGACATCCAACTTAAAAGGGGGTGCACTCCACCCACTGGTAGATACTCCATTAATGTCACTGATGACAATGCCTGTGAAGCACTGACAGCAGGAGAAACTATTCAGGTGGGAAGAATTAGGCATGAAATTACTCACTGTACATAATATATGTGGTTGGTATGCATATATAAATTCACTACACCGGGTCCTATGCATTTGCACATGGACATACATGCATGTATAGGCCTGCATGAATACACACACACGCACACACGCATGCATGCACACACACGCACACGCACACACACACACACACACACACACACACACACACACACACACACACACACACACTCACACACAACACATTCATATCAAGGCCGTAGAATGAATTTGAAAAGTGGTAATGCGGTATAAAATAATTTTCAATGTCTTCACTCGCAATAACTCAAACAAGCATACGTACTAGTCTAGATACTATTTTACTGTATAATGATCAAGTCACGACATTCTTCTTACCAATCATGCACTCTGGGGATTAAAAGGGATAGAATGAAGAAGTTTCTCACCAATGGAGGGCATCTGTAATTTGCGCTTAGACTTCGATATGATGTAATCAAAAGATGGCAGAAGTGGAATTTAAAAACAGTGGAGAGGCCAAACCTTACCAGCCACACTGCTTCCTACAACCTTGCATATAATATATACAGTGATATTACACAGGCACTGCAAAGTTGAAGAAAAATTTGAATTCCGGGAATATACACTGACAGCAATTATTACGAAATGTTCTCTATTTACAGGTTATGTGTGAAAATGAATTGGACCTTGGAGGATGGACCTTGGTTTGGAAGCACTCATACAGACAGGTTTCCCCACTGAATGAGACAGTCAAGTACTACAGCTCTGCTTACAAGCCTTGCACTGATCTGGAAGATGGCTGGTGTAATATCCCAAACAAAGCAGGACTGAAGCCAAAGGAGATGATGATAGCTGCTTATCACGAGAAGCAATTGGTGTATGCTTACAAGGGAGATTTTAACCCCAGCCTTGACTCTGACTGGACTGGTGGTATCTTGCCCAACCCAGAGAAGGTGGTGGACCGGTGTTCAAGATATATTGGGATCCATCCAGCACCCTACACAGGAAGAGACGACTCCCTTTTGGGACTTGCCTTTGACAAACATACTCCATGGGCATACAACAGTGGCTGCGACACAATTTCGAATGTTCTTGCAAGTCCCGCTGAGTGCAGATGGAGTAATTGCGTTCTTACCAAGTCCATTACTAAGACTTCTAAGGTCAACGGTGTACAGATGACAGTAGCAATATATGTCCGCTGAAGAAAGATAAAGAATCAACAATAATAGTATATGCTGTAGGAACATTGTAGTGAATGCATTAATAATCTAATAATAAGTTTGTAGATGATAAATATGCTGGAGAATGTCATTGAATATAATAATATGCAGTATATAAATCGTTGCATAATATAATAGGCCTTTCTACAAAACTTTATTAACTACGTATTATAATAATATTATGTCAATAGATAATTTGTTCACATTTTATTATATGGAATTATAATATATATCACCCAATTGCAATTGCAAACACACACTTAACACATTTTCATATCCTACTAATAATGAAAGCCTTTGGAACTATTGTGAATAGTAGTTTTGAAGGTTTTCAGTTTGTGATTTGAAGCATAATTTTACTTGAATGGGATATATAACATAATCCTATTATTGATTAAGTTCAGGATATATAGACTGTTCAGTGTGTGTGTCTCCTTGTGGATTATCCAGGACTCTAACAGGCATCATCTACATAGATGCGTTATGGTTGGTCTCTAATGTCTGTGTCTGTGTCCTGTCTATTGTCTTACATACTAGGGCAGCTGTAGTTAGGTTCCTATCTCTAACTGCTCGTTGGTGTTCTTTTAATCTTTGTCTAGGGTTCTTCCAGTTTGGCCTATGTATGTTTGAGGGCATCTACTGCATGGGATCTGGTAAACTAGACTACCAGATCCCATGCAGTACATATACATACAGTAACCCATGTAGATAACAACATCGGCCCTAGAAGAACATGTATATAAGACAGGCCACACAATATACTGGACACAGACACAGGTATTGGAGACCAACCATAACTCATCTAGACAATACCTGTTAGAGTCCTGGATGATCTACAAGGAGACACATCTCTGCCAATTGCATATGTTTCCTGGGAGCCACAAAAATGATATTGTGGTCAGCCACAAATCGATGTTCAAAGTAATTGATATGCAAAATATAAATTGAGAAAGTAATAACATGGATGAGTTGTCTATCTGCTAATTACTTATAAAGTATACTGTTCTGAAAATCAGTTGATCAATGAGTCAAAATCAAAACAATAGGAGTTGGGGCGATTTCCCACTGTCCGCAGTAAGCTTGTGAGTTGTTGGCTAGTTGTCATAGCTAAAGTTGCTGACAAGAATGCACCCATGTTCAGTCCAGCTGTAGAATTTGGTGGGCGTGGGAATTGTGTTATTTGCAGATGAAATAAATTGTTACATTCAAATTAATTTATCAATTTTATAAGAATGAAATCAGACTTAATTGAATTCTTCCAGTGACTTATGTTTGCATGCATAAATATAGACATTGTGTATACCCCTGTGTGATATCTACCTAATATACGTGTATGTACTTTGTTATTATAAATATGTATAGAATTCTCAAAAGCCATGCATGCCTGTGCTCAGATACTATTTTACCTTATTCGCCACAACTGAGGCAATGCATTATACAGTACACAGCATAGAATTCCAATATAATAGTACATCCACTTGATTAGCATTTAAAAAATTTACTCAATATTTTATTATAATAAATCCAGAAAACAACACCAGTATACGTAAATACATGAATCTAGTAACAATGATTATAAATCATGGTTCTCATAAATGTACGTATGCATCAGGGGGTAATTCGCCCCTCTGACACTGCCAGGACAATGTCTGGATCTTTGATGGCATTTCCTCTGGAGGATTGTTAATTGAACATCTATATTTACTGATTTATACATACTAATTACTATTAAAATAGCTGCCTATACATCAGATTCTGTTTATATACATTCAGTGACCGATCATCACTTCACCTTCAAACACAGAATGTACAATACAATGATTAACCTTTGACAGATTGTCATCGTAATGCTGTTTCATGTCCACTATGTACTGAATATTGGATCACGTTTGTGAAGTTGTGTAGTTATGGTGAAATTGATAAGTCAGTTTTGAAGCACTTCTATTCCTCACCATCATTAGATACTCATTCCTTGGTTAACCAATTTAATAGAAGTAGAAATTGAAACTGTATTAATTTGACAACTATTTCAATCTGTTCTATGCTGTGAGACAGTTGCTTCATGATCACTGATTGTTTGTAGTACATGGCCTGACCAGCATGACTGAGATATTTTCAATATTGACTTGTGGTGTTTCTTGTAGCCATAATGGGACTTTGTTTACATTTTCAATATGGTGTTGTGTATGTCTTATACCCTGCTGCTCTAAGGTTGCATGTTTAGTTAATTACGTTATGTTACAAAAGCATACTTTCGAATGTGTGTGCGTGTGTGTGTGTGTGTGTGTGTGTATGTGTGTGTGTGTGTGTGTGTGTGTGTGTGTGTGTGTGTGTGTGTGTGCTTGTGTTTGTGTCTGTTTCTGTGTGTGTGTGTGTGTGTGTGTGCACGCGTGTGTGTTGTGTGTGTACATGTGTGTCCATGTGTTTGCGTGTGTGCGTGTTGTGTGTGCGTGTGTGTGTACTTGTTTAAAAGTGTTTGTTTATGTGTGGCTGCATTAGTGTGTAGAGGTGTGCATATGTCCATGTATGTATGTTTGTGCATGCACATAAGTATATGTCTGTCTCTATGTACATGCATATGCTAACTGAGACATTTCCAATAATGATCATGACTTGAGGTGTTTCTTGCAACCATAGTGGAACTTTGTTTTCATTTTCAATATGGTGTTGTGTGTATCGTATATCCTGCTACTCTAAGGTTACAAGTTTAATTAATTACAGGCTTGATCCTAACGAGTCTACAATTGCATAGACTACCTTAATTAGTAAAGTGGGAATGAGATACATTACGCATAAATACGGTTGAATAGACGCATGAATGTGTGTGTGCGCATGTGTGTGTGTGTTTGTTTGTTCTTGTGCTTGTGTGTGTGTGTGTGTGTGTGGGTGCATGCATGCATGCATGTGTGTGTGTGTGTGTGTGCGTGCATGTCTATGTCTGTTTGTTTGTGTGTGTATGTGTGTATATGTCTGTCTCTGTGTATATGCACGCATAATATGCTCTGTACATGCAGCCTGATCCATTAATTACAAATACATAGAACAATAAATTGTAGCTGTTTGGAATGCAATTAATTGATATTCTACAAAAAATAATTGTAGGCATTACGATCGCATTCAGTTTTCAATGTGTTTTAAGATTACAAGTAGTGCCACACCAGACCACCTCAAATGCTCCCATGGGTTGTCTCTATTGTGAAGATCTACCCTAGTTTATTCAACTCACTCAGAATTAGGCTTTTGATAAATTCACTCCAAATATACTCATATGCTGAAATTATACAAATGGTTAGGCATTGACAATTGCAAGCTCAAAGTACAATTTATTGTACATACATAACATTTACCCTAGCATAGTCCGTGTGCAATATTATGTGTTTACATTGTTGTACTTATGGTGCATACATTAGACACAGGTTGCAGATCACTAGAAGCCCTTTAATTTGGTTATATACCAGTGTGGCTTCATGGAAGTCTGAAAGATACAGCTATACTAGTGCAGCTTTGTGTCTCAGGTTACATGTTATGTATACACCAGTCCTCAGCCTAATGGGATCCAAAGAGGATGAAATTTGATCTCTGCAACATTGGGATTTAAACTATGCCTTCAGGGTTTGAATGGCCTATATGGGTATAAGAATGTTCAATTTAATATGGGTGCTGTATGTATGTGTTATGTGACTGTTACAGTATAAGACTTGTATTGTTAGCTACTGCTATACTAGGATTCAACTGGGCATTCAAATAGCACAGCTAACATATACAACAACTATGATGTAATGGTTTTTGCAGGTATGTTGAATGCCACAGATTGTCCTTTGCTAATATTAGCTGTTTTGGCTACATACACACATCCGTTATACATGGCTAGAACACAATATTATATTGTATATGAATTATTAGATAAGGACCTATTATTATAGCATAATATGTATATCACATTTAATATTGTTGTGGAAGGCACATAGTGATGTACTTCAGTTGGCATCATGTGTGTGTCCACTTATGCATGTATGCATGTTCCTGTATCATGTTTTGCGACAATAAAAGTAATAATTTAATCAATATGATACAGTACTACATTATATATATAATATGAAAGGCTAGATTTCTAATGATTTTTGGTTCATATAATATAGTATTGCATGTGGTTCGACAATATGTTGCTAGACACTGCCATTTACCCTTTTATGAGCCATGCTAGGTGAATATTTCATAAGGCGAAGTGCATATTAACCTATATAGTGTAATAGTGAACAGACGTAGCCAATATATGAAATGCCTTTCATAGGCAATTTTTCATTATCCACTTCTAGTTGTATATATATGATGTGGCTTAGGACCACTACCCTTTGCTTTGTAATATTGTATTTATTACAGATGTCCATTCACAACAGTCACCTTCGCTTCTTGATTATCATACAAACATTGTAGCAAACACCTAAAAAATTTGGCTTCTTCCTCTTCCTATTAATGGTTTGAGGGGATTCCCTAGTGACCAAGATCCTTTGCCAGTCCTGCATGACTATGAATGGGAGAGTCATGAGACTAGGCATAGGGTCAGTTTCCTCAGCTTTGCTGCTCTTGCAGCTGCTGGCTAAAATCTCTACCGTCTATTCACAACTGACAGCTGTGCATGCGTGTGTGTGTTTATAAGCTTGAGTGTGCAAGTGTCTCAATGATTGAGCATAGTCTGATAAAATAGAGCATACGTTTGAATGTGTGTGTGTGTGTGTGAGTGTGTATGCGTGTGTGTGCATGTGTGTGTGTGTGTGTGTGTGTGTGTGTGTGTGTGTGTATGTGTGTGTGTGTGTGTGTGTGTGTGTGTGTGTGTGTGTGTGTGTGTGTGTGTGTGTGTGTGTGTGGTTGTGTGTGTACATGTATGTACGTGTGTTTGTATGAGCATGTTTTTGTGCATGTGTGTGTACTTGTTTGCAAGTGTTTGTTTATGTGTGTTTTAGTGTGTATATGTGTGCATATGTCCATGTATGTATGTTTGTGCGTGTGCGTTAGTATATGTCTGTCTCTGTGTACATGCATCAGATTCTGCATGACTGAGACACTTTCAATAATCACTTGAGGTGTTTCTTGCAGCCACAATGGAACTTTGTTTTCATTTTCAATATGGTGTTGTGTATGTCTTATATCCTGCTGCTCTAAGGTTACACATTTAAAATTAATAATTACAGGCTCGATCCTAATGATTCTACAATTGAATAGACTACCTTAATTAGTAAAGTGGGAATGAGATACGTACATTAGGCATAAATACGGTTGAATAGACACGTGTGTGTGTGTGTGTGTGTTTGTGTGTGTGCATGTGTGTGTGTTGTGTGTATGTACGTGTGTGTGTTGTGTGTATGTGTTTGTGTTTTTTTGTGTGTGTGTGTGTGTATGTGTGTGTGTGTATCAGTGTGTATACGTGTGCATGTCCATGCCCGTATGTTTGTGCATGTACGTATGTATATGTCTGTCTCTGTGTACATGCATGCATAATATGCTCTGTGCATGCAGCCAGATCCATTAATTATGCATACCTAGAACAATCAGTTGTAGCTGTTTGGAATGAAATTATCTGATATCATACAATAATAATTGCAGGCATTACATTTATTCAGTTTTCAATGTGTTTTAAGATTACAATTAGTGCCACACACAATTGAGACCACCTCAAATGCTCCCATGGGTTGTCTCTGTTGTGAAGATCTGCCCTAGTTTATTCAACTCACTCAGAATTAGTTTATTGACTAATTCATTATACCAATGGTTAGGCATTGACAATTGCACGCTCAAAGTACATTGTTTTGTACATACATAATATCTACCCTAACATTGTCGACGTCGGTCGACAATGTTAGGGTAGATATTATGTATGTGTAGGTGTAGATATGGTATGTATGGGTATATGTAGATATATTTGTAATGATTTTTGGTTCATATAATATAGTATTGCATGTAATTCAGCAATGTGTTGCTAGACACTGCCATTCACCCTTTTACGAGCCATGCTAGGTGAATATTTCATAAGGCGAAGTGCATATTCACCTATATAGTGGAATAGTGAACAGACATAGCCAATATATGAAATGCCTTTCATAGGCAATTTTTCATTATCCACTTCTAGTTGTATATATATGATGTGGCTTAGGACCACTACCCTTTGCTTTGTAATATTGTATTCAGGACAGATGTCCATTCACAACAGTCACCTTCGCTTCTTGATTATCATACAAACATTGTAGCAAGCACTTTGGCTTTAGCTTTTGGCAAAATTGGCTTCTTCCTCTTGCTATTACTGGCTTGAGGGGATTCCCAAGTGACCAAGATCCTATATAAGTGGATTTCTCTGTAGATCAGTTCATTCTTTGCCAGTCCTGACTGTGAACAGGAGAGTCATGAGACGAGGCATAGGGTCAGTTTCCTCAGCTTTGCTGCTCTTGCAGCTGCTGGCTAAAACCTCTACCGTCTATTCACAACTGACAGCTGGAGCTCCAGGGTAAGTTAAAACACTGTATAACTATGTAGCAATGATATACTAACAATACATTAAGTGAGCAATAAAATTTAATGGACGGCAACTACAAGGAATTAGACGCCTCTAAGCCTAATTTGAAGTTGGCGAGCCAGTTTAGTTTTCCGTCCGAAAAGCGACAGAAAAACAGTGAATTTCACTTGAAGCGATACCTTGCTAGCTGAAAGAACAATTGCTCGTATTCTGTACAGCCCATTTTGTCTTGCATGTCTTAAACGTGAAGAATATAACAATGGCAAGATCCCAAAGGCTACAAAGAGTAAGCAAAACTACGTAAAGTAGGACCACTTTTGAAGGATGCCTTTTAAATTAGTTAGTATCGACGTGTTATAGAAAATGATCCAGACTATGATGAGTGTGATTTAATTAATTACTCATATAAAACGTCTTAAGGAGATAACGTTATCGAAACTGAAGGATAAAACTGGACTACCAACCATAATCTTTCACAGCAGTAACGCAAATTGTGGGCGCCGCGTTCTTCGTGGCATTTCACAAAGGCTCAGAACAACATCATAGATCCCTAATTGGGAACACTTGTGTAAACTCTCTCGTTGTCGTTCACATTCGCCGAGGAAAATTGAAATGAAAAGGCTCGTGCCTACAAACAGAACTCAAGTGTACAGAAAGGACGGAAACAAAACTCAATTGTACATATTAAGAGGACCAACTGTTGTGCTTGTCTTCCTGAGGTGGTTGTGGGAGTGGTGGCCGGGATTTCATACTCGTGAGCAGTTGAACGGATGGAAGACTTTCCGTAGCTGCTCCTAATGTCCTGCAAAGCCTTTTCTAAGTGTTCCTTTCGCCATTTCGGCATTTTTGCTGACTCACAATTTTGTATCGTGCGTTTGATTTTATTACTGCGCAAGTAGCCTGGGGTGACACGAAGTTGCGGCAATTTTATTTTACGAATTTTACCGGTAGTCATATTCATTTGCCTCGATCTTCTCACAAATGAGCGTCCAGTCATTCTGTCTTTACTGTGGCCAAGTATATATAATAGTCGCTAGTCATCTTTAAGGATTTAAGCTGGGTTGATGCCTTTGTCCGTGAGTTGTTCCCGTTAAAAGCTCACCGTGTTCCAAATTTGGTGGCTTTATCGTACATTATTATGGATTTAAGTGCGTATTTAAGTGAAATATTTTACTAATGATCAGGAGTAACTGGCCTTGGACCATGTGTGAATAGGCTATACAGTGGAACCTCTCTAATAGGGACACTCTGGGACCTTGATTTTAAAAAATAGTCCTTATTACAGAGGTGTCCTCAATTCAGAGGTCACTTAATACACTACAGTACTACACTGAGACAAAGAATGGTGTCTTTATTACAGAGGTTTCTGCTATTCAGAGGTTTGTAATAGAGAGGTTCCACCGTATTCACCCTAAACCTACATGTCAACCAATCCTATAAAGTGTTAATCCCATTGCAGTTCATTAGCACTGTGCCATTTGACAAGGTTTCTGCATATTATGATCAATTCACATTTATATGTCATTGTAGAGTATGTTCTGTACAACAGACAGTTACAAAATCAAGATCTGAATCATTTATACTAGCTGGACAGATTGGATATAGATTAGCATACGAGGTGGACACTGTTTCCGTCCTTCGGTGTTGTTCTGGGTATGATGCAGATTTTAAAGAAGTTGGAGATACGTGCATCCGTAAGTACTGGGTCTTGAAGTTACTGACTGTTCTCCATACAAGACATGTGACTGTGGAATCAACATTTTATTCTTAAATCTCTCTAGCCGTCTGTATTCCTTCCTGCAAGAATGGAGGAGTTTGTGTTTCCCCATTTTATTGCCGATGTCCTACAGGATGGCTTGGACGGGATTGCAGCACGGGTTGGTATTAATCTCACTAGCTTGTGTGTGCATGTGTGTGTGTGTGTGTGTGTGTGTGTGTGTGTGTGTGTGTGTGTGTGTGTGTGTGTGTGTGTGTGCATGCGTGCGTGCGTGCGTGTGTATTCCAAATGAGTAGCTTCAGAGATGACATCATATCATTAAAGATGCTAAATTAAAAAAATGTAATAATTATATATACTCTTTTCAAATGAACACTTGTACAATTCGAATACAACAATGGCATTGCATGATTTAAACGTTATAATCCTGATTTGAGACTTTGCCTACTTTTGTTTCTTTGTATTATAATATTGTGCAACAATTCACACCTCTTCACATAAAACCATTTGACAGTTTGATAAACAACTGGTAATGTCAAAAAGCTTGTAAACAATTGATTTTATATCTGATCTTCAAGTTTTTGTGTAAGAGACTACAGTAATATTATTATGAGGGAAAATATTTTCTGTTCTTATAGATTTCAATGAATGCTTCACTTTCCCTTGTGGATTCAGTCGGGAAGTTTTTTGCAAAAATACTCCTGGATCCTACGAGTGTGGCTGTAAATTACCTGGCCACAATTATCGTGGTCGTGCCTGTCATGGTTGGTTTCTCTTAAGTAGTAACTAGTCGAAATTTCATTTACTTGCCAATTGCTATCAATTTACAGATAATGATGAATGTGCAAACAACACGCACATGTGCACTCACAATTGTATAAATACTCGTGGGTCATACAGGTGCACCTGCCCATCAGGCTATTCCCTGAAAGATGACCAGAGAGCCTGTGAAGGTAAAATTTATGTCATGCTGACTATTAAGTGTTACAGGTACAATAGTTTTACATATTTTTTCACATTCACAAATAAATGTCTGACTCAGTATGTCATGATATTACATTATATATGATATTCTAAATTGATGTGTAATCACATCAAAGGATTTATCAAGTCTGAATATTTCATACACATCTATATGGCCCTATCTTTTAGCCTGGTGGGAAAATACAGATATAAGTGTCATTGTCTAACATGGAAAATACTGGTTATTGCTGAAGTATTCAAATAGTTTTCAGTCACTTAAAATCTTCAGAGCTCTTAGAATCTGTTTGGATGCAACATAACCTCCTCCTTGTTGTACGAAATCCACATATGGAGGCACTTAAAAGGATCAGTTTAGAAGCTGATTATAACCCGCCTCCTTGTTGTATGATATTCACAAGCACTCCACCCTCAGGTGCAATGCTTATATATATTTTACAACTTAGAGGCGGGTTAGAACCTATACTTATTATCCCAATGCTCTCAATGTATTTGTAATAATATAAATATAATTATACAGTGAATTCTCGTTAATCCGCCACAATTGGTTCAGGAGAAATTAATGATATGACGGAATATACTGATCTTCTTCGAGATGTCTCCTACCATTTGTCGGTCAATCTGTGTGTTCCTCATCTTTGAGAAACGGCCTGTGAGTATTTTTACGTTGTCGTCGGATTCCTCTTTCTGCATTTGGAAATCTACTTCTTCTGCTTCATTATCAAGTCAATTTTAGAACGCTTTGCTGCTATTTTGCTCTACACTAAGACAATTTCTTAAAAATTGGCAGATTATCTGTAACTGAAGTCCATACAAAAGTGCAAATTGGTACACAGAAGAATGGCGGATGGTGGAATTGCGACATGGAGATTATGCATATAGTGTAGCCATACAAGAGAATTCGTTTCAAAATAATATTATGGCGGATAAAGCTGTTTGGTGGATTAAACCAGTGGTGGATTAACGAGAATTCACTGTACCAATGAATATCCAGTTAATCCGCCAAACTCATTAATCCACCATATTCTTTAAAAACAAATTGCGGCGGATTAACAAGTATTCACTGTAATAATTTCTTGTTGACCTTTCCACAATGATCAGTTCCAAGTGATTATGTACTGTAGTAGCTGTGCCTTCCTATTACAATATCGTGCTACAGTAAGGCCTGGTTACCACATACATCACATCCTTTTGTTTTCTATGAGCTATTGAGGACCTTATACCAGTGATGAAAACGTAATAAGGTGTCTTTCCCATGCATACTCGCTTTTCCTATGTTCTTATAGATAACAATGAATGTTTGGATGATAATGGTGGATGTGAATACAATTGTAACAATACTCTGGGATCCTACCACTGCACATGTCCTCCTGGTTTTGAGCTTAATGATGACGGAAAAAGGTGCACTGGTGAGTTCACACCTCCAATGTAAGCCAGTAAGCAAAAGAAATTTGTATCCAAATATGGCTGATGCAGCATCAATTATGTTTCATCTTTCAACCCTGAAATTTGGCCATTACTGTGGAGCCTGTTATGAAGACCACCTCTACAACCACGTCATATGTCCTAAGTGATCACTGCTAAATTACCCACTCTGTCAAGGCTGCTACAGTGATTACAGAAGTACCTTTGTACGAAGTCCTCCACTCCACAGAGGCCACCTTGTCAGGTCCCTTGGGTGGTCTTTATGATTATACAAATTTCATTGTATAATTTTGCATTTTGTTCATCCGAAGAAGCTTATCCCCTGCTTTTTCTACTCCACGTGATGTTTTTCTCAATTTTATCACCTTGAATTAAATGAAAATCATCATTGATTTGTATATGCATGCATATTTGTCATCATGTATTACTATATTATGTGAGTCAGTACTTCACTAACGATAATTTACGTTTATAATATGTTTATAATATATTGGTCAATTTATTGTCTTGCAGCCACAAATTTATGTCTAAGCAAAGCAACTAACAACTGCAGTCAGCTGTGTAATGGATTTCCTGGTGGATTTATATGCAGTTGTATGGATGGATACAAACTGGATCCTGATGGCAGCAATTGCTCAGGTATAATTATATATCATCTGAATCATCTATATTATATCAATTATATTTTGTTGTATATTGTAAAACCACTCCACATATTATTTGGTTAAAAAGTCTGTGTTCATAATTAGAGCTGCAATAGCACATTGATGGAGAAACCATCGAAAGAAAGTAATATTTTAGATATTACAGAATATTTTTAATTACATACAGTGGCTGCATATGGAGTGTCACCCAATGATAAAATACTTAATTTTTGAACAACGAAAACAAATCCTGTTTGTTTACCATATTGCTTAAAGCTCATCGCGAAAATATATTTGCTCCCCCAATTCATAGTGAACCCACATTCGCAGTAATGTTATGTTTTTGTATCTTTTTTACTATGTGTACAGATGTTGATGAGTGTCTGCATAGAGCCACAGACTGTGAACAGGTTTGTGAAAATACAATCGGTAGTTTTGAATGTAATTGCCGTCAAGGTTTCAACTTGCAACCAGATGGAAAATCTTGTGAAGGTGAGCAAAGCATACACAGTCAGTCTATGCAGTCTAGCTTTTTGTAGTAATATGTGTGTGTAATTGAACACACTAAATCAGCAGCATTATTACTCAATGACATGTTAGAAACTTCATATGTCCATATTATGATAAAATTCAGTTGGGCAAACATAATGACCCAATATGAACAATTGGCATGCTTAACATCTTCTCCATATGTCATCATTACCACAACACAGGCCTCATTGTTCTTTGTATTCATCATATATTATTTTGCCATTTCTGCCTGTCATCTTTTGGCAGTCTGTCATGTGGAATTAAAATGTATGTAGAAAAAAAATTCGCCACAATGAACCGTTGCTCTTAGTTCATCCTAACTGACAGTTTTGCTTCCCAGTGTAATACAGTTCCTTATTTACTGTTATTACCATGATTGCTAGCATAATAATTAGTACTGTGCATATGTACTCTAACATGGGGTGAGAAGTAAAGGTTAATCGTAAGTAAACTGTATGTGCATTAGATCGGATACACTGGTAAACCGAAGACCATGACAACATTATACAAACAGACTATAATATGCTTGTTCAGAATTTTATTGGTTTGTTTTGTGAAATAATATTAACAATAGGTCTACTGCATTTTAACTGTACTCTTTAATTACAGATAATGACGAATGTGCTCAGAATGACAATGGCTGTGAACATACCTGCAATAACACCTATGGAAGTTACATCTGTAGTTGTAGAGAACATCATTTCTTGACCAGTGATGGAAAAACTTGCCAAGGTACCATGTGACCAAGTTCATACATTTCTGTTTTCATTGAGTCAAGCTTAATTAATATTAGGCATCATAGCACACAGCCTATGGATAGAATGGGATATTGTATTGGTTATGTCTGATTCACACTAATTATGACAGATCTGTTTTCCATATTTTGATAGCTTGTAAAAGATGTAATTGTAATGTGCAAATATTATCATTAAGTTTATAATAGTATTATTATAATACTCTTCAATACATGGATATAACACATCTATGACCTTCATAATACCTAAATCTTTGTAAGAATATATTTTTATTGTCTTTTCTTGCAGAAATCACTTGTCTGAACCTACCACATCCTGAAAATGGAGCCATTTCCTGTACTTCAGCTTCTCTTAATGTCGGTACAACCTGTGACTTCCAGTGTGAACCTGGCTACAGTTTGCAAGGATCATCCTCAATAACTTGTCAGCCTGATGGTGTTTGGAGTGTGCCACCACCTACCTGTGTTGTACAGCAATGTGATGATCTGAGAGTTGATCATCTAGGAGTTGTTCAGCCATGTCAACCACAATTCAATAGATCATGTACTTACATCTGTGATGATGGATATTATTTGGACGACCATGGCAACAGGTCCACCTCTATTCTGTGTACACTTGATGATATGCTCACTGATGTACAGTGGAATAGAATGCCCATTTGCAAGGGTAAGTGTGTTTCAAGTAATATTTAATATGTACAAGCTTGGAAGGTATTATTAAGATGTATACATTGAAACGTTACTACAGTAACATTTTCTCTGCATTTATGACCTCTCCTTCTATTGTATCATAAACATTCTAATCTGATTACAGTGGACCCTCACATATGATATTATCTGAACACCTTGGGTCCGAGGGGAAGTTAACGTTCAGATAACTTAAACGGGAGTGAATGCATTATGATAGGTCAATACATTACTACATTATTAGGCTACATGTTTGCTATAAAGCAAAACAACACAACAAATGGTTTGAACCTTTGAAATAAAATGTCTATTATCTATCTATCTATCTATCTAATGCCTATTATTATTATTCACTACTAAGGCCAAATGGCTAATGTGCAATTGGCTGTATTGGAAATTTGGTGTCTGGATAATCTGAGCCGTCGGATAAATGAAGTCTGGATAAATGAGGGTCCACTGTACTACTAATCTAATTACTAATAGTAGTTTGGATCAGATTGATTGTTTTCTTATTAACGTTAGGTTTACAAACATTGCATGTATGGGTTCGGTATTGCCTTGATTGGTGAGGTTTTCATACACATATGCATGGTAACAAAATTTTAACAGCTCACGTTATGGATATTTCTTAATGAATCATATACAATACACATAAATTCAAAAAATGTAAATATATTGATATGGTGTGTATTCTCTAATAGAGGGAGATGCTTGCGGTTCTTCTCCTTGTAACCATGGAGGCATTTGCTCATCTGACAATAGGGAGAGCTATGAATGTAACTGCTTTGGCACTGGGTACACTGGAGACTCCTGTCAATATGGTACCATCCACCTGCCGGAGATCCCATCACTGAATCTGTCTGTGCCATTCACTTTTACTGTGGAAGTGTCCAAACCTGATGAGAATCTCGACATATCCTTTGTTTCCCCACAAGACCTGAATGTACAGCCAAGTAAGATATCAGTCCATCATGATGGATACCAACGTTTGCACTCAATAACACTGACTCCAAACAAAGTGGGAACTTTTCAGCTTTCAATAACGTTGGAAGGTACAAACAGAAATGCTTTCATCAACCCAGGCACACAACTGATAGTAGTTTCAGATCCTTTGGCTGAAGTGGTTGATTATTTTGAACATTTTGGGTTGATTCCAGGAATAATGCAGCCAGGTTGCTGTCCAGCTAGCACTAAGATTTCCTGCAATTCAGGAAATGACGTAACTTTTACATCGACATGTAGCTGGGCTATCAATAGAAATATCCACCGAACATCAGGGATAGTTTTCAGCAAATTCAATAACCTAGTAATCCCTTTGTCTGTTGGCAGTGCTCGCATTGTGGATAACGATCCTACTTCCTTTACAGTTTCGGAGAGAGAACAAAATTGCAGTGTCTGCACCTCATGTGAAACATTTCAACCATCACCTGACAATATTATTGCATTCTATGAAACTGAAGCATTAGTTGTAACATTTTTGAATAGCACACGCAGCTTCCTCCCTAGTTGGTTTCAAGTCAGCTCTCAACCAAATGATCGTACTTATTCAATTTCTAGCCACATACTTGGACTGTCCTCCACTCTTCCTAGCGAGGCCTGTTCTTCATTCCCAGAAGGGAAAATCCTAGGGAGTGATTCACCAACATATTCCGTTCTAACTTACGAAGGTTTAGCCAGACTGAGCATAAACAAAGATGACATTGCACTGAATGTTAGCACAAGTCCACTTTGTATATCTGTGGACTTGTGTTCTGGGCTCGATTCTCCCATTTTCCTTAGTTTTCCCAATACCCTCAAAGATGATATTCCAGTGATAAAAAAATTTGCTAGTCAAGGATGGAAAATTGGTATTGTAGGTATGGCTTTATCGAGAAGACCAAATCTTGCATTAGGAACAACTAATAATGGAAAGGCTTTTCATATATCATTAAAAGGTGGATTGGAACTAACTGGCAACTTTGGAGGAATGATGTTATCATATCAATTTTCTGGAAGAGCAGGGTTGGAAATTCAAGGTTATGATGATGTGAGTCCATTTACAATTTTTGTCAATTGACCTTCAATACCTAGCCATTGACAGAACCCTAATTTTGAATCCTCCATATGCCATTTTTGTTGTACAGTTCAATCATTTGTATGAGTAATTTTAGAATATGCTATTCCTGTCAATGTGATGACCAGTTCCTCTTCAAATATAATCTTAACTAGGTCATGGAATACATGTGTATTGCTTATTAATTAGGTATCAAATTTCACAATTGAATTATAATAAATTATTAAGAAGATTTCACTCATTTGAAATTTTTGATTATCTGTATAGAATAGTCTTATAATTGGATATATTTCTCTCACAGCTGTTTGATGAAGGGTTAACCAATGTGATAGAGGGTCAAATGAAAGGAGGTCTTCAATTCACACTGAGAGTTTCTGATAACATTGCCTACAGAATGACAGGCTTCCCCGACGAGAATGCACAACTGTTTCTTGGAGGTGAGTGCTCTATACTGTGAATTGTTGGCAAAATCATCTAAAATAAGACTTTTCACTATATAACATTGTGTACTACCAATGCTTATCTTATGTACATGCTATATATTAGTTTGTGCATAACCTATTATCATACATATTATATATTTTTTATATTACTGTGCTTCAGGTCCTCCTCAGGAAGGCAATTGCGGCCTACGTACACTGAATGGGAAACTCAATGACAATCTCTTCACAAGAGAAACAAGTGTCCTTACTTCTTTCCTTGAAATCCCCCCAAACCTCCGTCATGGTGATCGGTACCAATTTGACTGTGACCTGTCCTATGCTTTTTATACCAATTCAACTGCAAATGTTAATGGAATGATCCTATCCTCCTCTTGCCACTACTTGAGAATAGGCCGTCTACTCTTCACCGGACCTGTTGTAGACCAGCAGATCAAGGGAATGAGCCAAGAGGTGTATTTTGGGAGGCAGTCTTCTGCAGACTGTCTACCAGAGACTGTTGATGATGTCATTCTGCCATTTCCAGTTATTGGCATAGCTAAAAGTACTCACAATCTACAATTAGGTCACTTTGGGGTACTACCTGAGTCAAATAGGATTACTTACGGGCTGAACGTGGATGCGAACAGTTTTGCAGCAGTGATAAGTGATGTTGAAATGATGATGTTTGAAACCACATTCACAGCTGACATTACAATCACATCACATGATGGTCTCAGGTTGAGTGGCAATGTAGATCTTTTTGGTGAGTATCCCTTCCACTTAGAAATCTCTTCCTCTGGTAACCAGGAGTGGGAGAGTATTAGTTACCTGGTTGAAGGGAGTGCTAACAAGAATGTTAACGGAAGTTTAATCACCATTCTTGAAGACATAACACTTTCACGAATTGAAAGCATAGCTGAAACAGCTACTCAGAGAGTAAATTCTGCTCGAATGGCACTGGATGAAGTACGTCAAGTGACAGAACGTTTGACTGATGAGAAGAAACGTGCTCAAGAAGAAGTGATGATGTTATCTCGTATGTTCAATGCTACAGTTGAGGAGATAGAAAATCTCGATGAATCCGTACAGAATACACGTCAACGTTTGAGGGATCTAGGAGAAGAAGCAGAGAACATACAGACCATGCTTGATAATAGCTGTATGATACAGGACTGTAATTACACCTGTGTACCTGGCATTGTCCCAGGTAACTGCACTGATATAGTACTAGAAGATGTTCCTGGGACATGCAATAGAACAGTAATTGAACCACGTGTTAGAACAGTGGTAGTAGCTGAAGTAGTCATTGAGTGTGAGAGATGGAGAAGAGTAGAAGTTGAACAACAACATTGTGGTTGTAGTTTGAGTGGGTTTGCTGGCTGTTCATGCAGTGTGACTCACTTCGAAGGACCTCGATGTGTAGGATCATTCTGCAGAATCAACCAAACTGCTGAAGTAACAGAATATGTCGCAGTTCAGCGTTGGGTGGACTGTGTAGTGGACCAGAAAATGGTCAACAGAATCAGACCATGTCAAACTTTTTCGCAGTGTAAAGATGTCATACTGGACAGGATGTGTGTGGATGAAAATGACAACTGTACGAATGTCAGAAATAACACTTTGCAGGAGATCAGTTCAACACAACAAGAAGCCTCCACGGTATTGAGTGATCTACAACAATTACAGCAAAATCTCGCAGCTGCCAACTTGAGGAGAGATCGGTTGCAGGCATCTCTGGATGTATCTCAAAGTAAAGTCGATCAACTCACTGAAGATTGTGATGCTCTGACTGAAAGCGCTCAAGTCCAAGACATACAATTCATTGAAGAAGTGAACAGAGCAGGTTTGAAACTTGCAGAGCTCCTGAAATCTTCCAACAATCTATTTGAAATCTCTAGTATTGACTTCATGACAACTGTTCATGAAGAATCCCCTTCAGTGCTCCTTTTAGGAATAAGACTGAAGTATGGAAATGGTTCCAGCCGATACTTGACTACATCATTTGATTTCGACAACATTGCTTCGTCCTTAAGCACAGCTGAAGCAAAACTTGTAAAATATGTGAGCATGGATTTAGCAGGTACTTCGAGGAGACGAAAAAGGCAATTTGAAAACCAGGTAGGTCTGCCTCCTTTTGATAGGCTACAGCAGCAGAATGCAGAATTGAGAAGTATGAACACATTCTTCAAAGGGCTCTCGAATTCGCTCAATGACCTCAACAAAGTTGCACAGAGTCTGACATCATCTGCGAAGGATGTAGAAAAATTTTTAAATCTGGACACAATATCTATCCCTACTGGTATAACACAGCCACCAACAGTCACAACACCAAATGAAACAGTCACAGATCCTTTTGAAACGGAATCACCCACTAATGAAACAACACAAGCACCCTCAACCTCTTCACCCTCTGTGACAGACGGTGCCATTGACCTCAACATACGTAGCCCCGTATCAAAAGCTCTGGATCAATTGGCAAAAACACTTGCTTCAAATGCTAAAACAACAGCAAACATTGCTACTGTTAACCTGCTTCCACGCTGGCAGGCACAGGTTAACATTTTCCTGAACCAAACGCGTCAACTGTTTGGCCAAGAGTGCTCAGGAATATCAGATTGTGTGGTCTCAGCTGTTGACACACTCGATAATATTTTGGGTTCTGCTCCACAAAAAGTTGTAAAGAATACAAAGGCTAAGGTCAAGGAGGCTGAGAAGGACCTGCAGGAATTGAGCATTTCATCAAATCTCACACTTGCTAATGCAGCAACCAAATTAGATCCCATTGTATCAGTTTTAGACAATGCCATCAAGACAGAATACTGGTCACTCCTTCCTCCAAATGTCACAAAGTCCAACAAATTCGAATTGTCAGTTTTGGAGAATGAAGAACTCAAACTGTTCTGCAGAGCTGTATATAATTTCAAGTATCCTGTCCGCTACCAGTGGAGAAAAGATGGCCTTCTACTTCCTTTAGCTAATGCAAGCACATTAGTCATTGAGAGTGCTTCCTTGGAGGACAAAGGAAACTACACATGTGTAGTCAGCAACCATGCTGGTGCCACTGAGTCGCTGTGGACAAATGTTACCGTACTCCGTCCTCCAGCATTCTACTATGAACCATTCAATGCAACAGTAACAGTTGGAGATGCAAACCCTGCTGTTCTCATATGTAATGCTACATCTGTTCCTAATCCACAATTCAAGTGGCACTTCAGGGCAAAGAATTCTATCAATTTTACAAGGATTCCTGGTGTGAGAGGTAACGAATATCATGTTGAAGACCCTCAAAAAGATGACGAAGGGTGGTATCATTGTGAGGCCTGGATCAAGTACAATGATAGCCACAACATAAGTGCATTCTCCAGAGATGCTTATGTCTCAGTAGTTGATGCTTCTGTAACTCGTCTGGCCATACCCATCAAGGTAACAGTGAACCATGCTGGACAAATTGATGAAAACGCTCTGAACAATACCGTTCAAGTTGTTACTAACAATGTTCTGAAGAATTCCCCACCTGACCTTCGACCCACTTTGTCACAAATAACCATTAACAGGTCATTGGGTACCGGACAGACAGTCATTTCAGGACTTGTGAACTCTAGAAATGCCCCTTTGGATGGTATTGTCTCCAAGAAACTACCGGAAATTGCTAAAAGTGTTTCACGTTGTAGGAAAGAATTGATAGATGTAACGAACATCTTAAAGACAAAACTCTCCAGCCCAGAAGAATTCAAAATGGGAGGGTTACAGTCTGTTAGAAGAGTAACAGATACTTCCGATTATGGCTATGTCTTTGAATGCCCTCCTGGACAACAGTTAGATGAGAACACCTTCATTTTGTGTTGTGAGTTAAAACTTCTTCAAAGTACGCATATACCTGTAAACTTGTAAACTTCTTCAAAAAACACACATGAATACGTACATTGATGATAGTGTCTATAGAGTATAACATTCTCACAGATATTTTCCCTTGCCTGGAGTTCAATACATTCATAATGATTTTAAGTTTTTTTACTGTAGTTATTCACAAACATATGAATATTATTCTATCATATGTTATATAGGACCGAATTTCCATTATCCATGTTGGCGAACTCCATCTGTATGTATGTGTATTTTACAGATCTACGTATAATACTTTACCATAATTATTACACGATATCAAGTGATACGCTGTCCATGGGTGTACTGTAATATTTCTCTGCAGCCAACTGTCCTCCTGGAACCTATGAAACAAAGACCAAGAAGACTATGACTGATAATAGAGGCCTTGAGTTCACTGTAGACCAGCAAATCTGTTCTCCTTGTGAATCGGGAACATACCAGCCAAATGAAGGGAGTACAAAGTGCATTCCTTGTCCTTCTGGGATAAGCCTTGTTGAAGGAGCAATCACAGACGAACAATGTCTGACATGTGAGTTAAGTGAACACAATCAATTTCAGTCTGGGAGTCAATTTACATGGCCTATCGTGTGGTAAACAGCAGTGGATAACTAACAAAACTAGTCAAGAAATTCCAAATGTGTGTTTTGATATGTGTGTTGTTTTGGTATAGTATTCAATGAGTGCTTGGACAACAATGGTGGATGTGAACATGGCTGTGTTGATACTGTGGACAGCTACCACTGCATATGTCACACTGGATACATGTTGGCTGTGGACTCAACGTCATGTGAAGGTACCTCGTTTTATTGATTCTTTCAATGAAATTGATACACCAATATTAATATTTTTTGGTGTGAACAGATATTGACGAATGTGCTAAGAATACCGATAATTGTAGTCATGGATGTGTTAATACTGAAGGATGGTACAACTGTACATGTCCTAATGGTTACGAACTGAGTGATGACAATAGGACATGTGTCGGTGAGTTACTTGTCTCCTAAAGGCTACAGTATTTGAAACATTTGTGCATGTGAATATTGGTCTTACACTGACTCGGTCCATTTCATTATGTCTAAGTTTATATTTAATTTTCTTTTCTTTATTTAACAGACATCAATGAATGCATGAGGGATATTGATGGCTGTAGTCATGGATGTAACAACACTGAAGGATCATACTATTGTACATGTCCTAATGGTTATGAACTGAGTAATGACTCTAGGACATGTGTTGGTGAGTGATCAAGATTCATTCACAAATTAGTTGATTATCTTCAATTTTGTACATCGAAACCAATCAATCTGATCACATCATGAAATTTTAATGTGCATTTCTAGATAATTTAGCAGGTGTGTGCTGGTTGTGGATACTTGATGCAATTTAACCTGCTCACAGAGAAAAGAGAATTGGGAGGGACTGATTGCTGTGGTACATGGCTCAAATTGCTCAGTGGCTATGGCGGCTTCAGCCAGACACCCTGAGCTCGAGTCCCCCAGCTGCCAGTTTTTCACCCTTTTCTTCTTTGCAAACAGGTTGATTTACATTTATTCACAATCAAGATTCATTCTGAATATGCAATTTCACACACATACACACACACACACACACACACACAGACACACAGACACACACACACACACACACACACACACACACACACACACACACACACACACACACACACACACACACACACACACACACACACACACACACACACATGTCCATGTGCACATGACACATCACGTCCTCCAACACAAACACAATATAGCAATTTTAAATTTGTTATTATCTTAATCAATACAGAAAATATATATCTAATACCGTATATCTTCTAAAATTTCGTCACCTGACGAAACCCAAAAATTTCGTCATTTGGTTGGGTTAGAAGAGTTTTACTACCTTCTAAACAAAGCGACGAAACCTTAGAAGACTCGACGAAACCTTAGAAGACTCGACGAACCTATAGAAGAAAAGAACTGCGATTATGATTTAACCGTCACGGTTTCTACGTAGCTACTTTTGAACTGGCGTCGGCCTTTGAATTCACCATCGTGTCTTCTGTTCGTGGTCACCAAATATACAAAGAATTGTGGAATCCCGTTATTGGAGAAGTGTTCAGCGCTGTGAACACGAAGCAGGAAACGAGCACGATCGGTCCGCTATACTCAAACAATAGAACCCTGTGGCTAATGGCCATGTTAAATTTCATCATTACCAACACAGATGACGAAACCTTAGAAGTTATGACGAAACCTTAGAAAAACAGAGAAACGTCGAATTTTAGAAGCGGTTCCACCACATGAATCAGGACGACGAAATCTTAGAAGGACGAAATTTTAGAAGATATACGGTATTGATTACATTAGTTATTATGCCTGTAAATAGATATTGATGAATGCATGAGGGATACTGATGGCTGTAGTCATGGATGTAACAACACTGAAGGATCATACTATTGTACATGTCCTAGTGGTTATGAACTAAGTGATGACAACAGAACATGTGTTGGTGAGTAATGTGTTGACTTCAAGCATTTCCACATGTACAGTTAAAAAAATGTGGACATGTGTTGTTGAGTGATCATGACTCGATCTTCACAAATACTACTCCAGATTATATGTACACGCACACACATGCACACAAACACATACAAATAATGCACACAGTCAAATGTTCGATCAAGATTTGGAACACTTAATATGCAATTAATCGTGTAAAATCAATATCTATAATAAATCTTGTTTGTTTGTTTGTTCACACACACACACACACACACACACACACACACACACACACACACACACACACACACACACACAAACACACAACACACACACACACACACAAACACACACACACACACACACACACACACACACACACACACACACACACACACACATTCACACACACACACATTCACACATTCAAATGTTCGATCAAGATTTCGAACAAGTAACATGTAATCAATCTGTATTAATCAATATCTACAATAAATCTTGTTTGGAATTTTATTTGTCTATAGAAATTGATGAATGCGTGAAGGACATTGATGGCTGTAGTCATGGATGTAACAACACTCAAGGATCATACTATTGTACATGTCCAAGTGGTTATGAACTGAGTAATGACTTTAGGACATGTGTTGGTGAGTGATCATGACTAAATTGGTTTATAAACTATTCCACATTCTGTGCACAAACATACACACATGTCACACGTCAAACCACCCTCTCCTCCACACACGAACACGCACACACATACACACATACATGCACACACATGCACACACATGCACATGCACGCACACACACACGCATTCACACACACATGCACAAACATGATATACTCGTGTTCCATAACAATTTTGAATTAAATACCATCCCATCAATCCGTAACATTAATTTCTAGAATTGACTATGTTTGTTATTTTACCTGTAAATAGATATTGATGAATGCATGAGGGATACTGATGGCTGTAGCCATGGATGTAACAACACTGAAGGATCATACTATTGTACATGTCCTGTTGGTTATGAACTGAGTGATGACTCTAGGACATGTGTTGGTGAGTGATCAAAGACTCATTCTGAATGAACAATTCCACACACACACACACACACACACACACACACACACACACACATACACACACACACACACACACACACACACACACACACACACACACACACACACACACACACACACACACACACACACACACACACACACACACACACACACACACATACACACACGCACACACACGCACACACACGCACACACACGCACACGCACGCACACACACGCACACACACACACACACACACGCACACACACACGCACACACACACACACACACATGTACACACACACACACACACATACACACACACACACACACACACACACACACACACACACACACACACACACACACACATACACACACACACACACACACACACACACACACAAGCACATGCACAAACATACACTCATGTTCCATAACAGTTTTGAATTAATTAATATCCCATCAATCTGTAACAGTAATATCTAAAGTTAACTATGTTTGTTGTTTTGCTTGTAAATAGATATTGATGAATGCATGAGGGATATTGATGGCTGTAGTCATGGATGTAACAACACTGAAGGATCATACAATTGTACATGTCCTGTTGGTTATGAACTGAGTGACAACTCTAGGACATGTGTTGGTGAGTGATCAAAGACTCATTCTGAATAAACAATTCCACACACACGCACCCACTCACGCATGCACGCACGCACGCACACACACACACACACACACACACACACACACACACAAACACACACACACACACACAAACATATGCACAAACATACACTCATGTTCCATAAAAATTTATAATTATTAGTAGTATTATACTTCTGTCACTTTGGATAATTTTCTTGTGCAGATTCATATTATGCACTGAACATGAACTTGTACCTATGTATTCAATAATACTTCTGTTGTAAATAGATATTGATGAATGCACTAGGGATATTGATGGCTGTAGTGATGGATGTGTCAACACTGAAGGATTGTACAACTGCACCTGCCCTGATGGTTACAAACTGAGTTATGACTATCGAACATGTGTTGGTGAGTCATCCGTTGACAAGACACATTCTTCAAACTCTGTCCATTTTCTTTGTCAATATATACTATTTAATGCAACCAGAATAGTGTTTGGCTTTACATGTTTTCCAGACATAATATTAATAAATCGGCAATTGTAATACTAATTTACCATGTACATTATACATACATACATATGTGGAGTATATAAAAGGTTTCTATTCATTAAAAAATTATCATCTGTAATGAATCTTCAATTTGTGTATAACAGTAGTGACTTCCCTGTTATAAACACATTGCTTATTATATTATTTTTATTTATTGTTATTATTCTTTCTTTTGGGTGTGTATAGGCCCCCCTGTCATAGAATGTGGTGTGTCATCACCATTACCTTTCAGAGACGTGGTTAATCTTGACTTCGGATGTGATCTGTGTGTTGATAACAGGCAGACTGTAGGATTGGCACGTTTGATTTGCCAACCTGTGACCAACCGACAACATGCTAATTGCACCATTCGTAATCCGGATGGACTTACTGCGCAAGAGCTGGAAGACGGAGACTCATATGTATATACAGACAACGTGCTTTCTATTGCTGGTAAGATAACCAATCCCGAGGATCCAGCTTCCCCCACTCTATTGGGTACATGGACATGTACCTGTGTCAACAGAGCTGGGATAGTCACAGCAACATCCAAAATTGGACAATGCAGTGAGTTGGGTTTTTGGTTTGAAAGATACAGTGAAACCTCCCTAATCCGACACGTCTATAATCCAACATTCTCTCTAATCCGACCATTATAAGAGGTACAGTCACCATACATAAGTATGGTAAGAGGCACTCCATAATCCAACATTATTCTCAGGTCCCATTGAGTGTTGGATTAGAGAGGTTTCACTGTAATATGATGAAATGCAAGTACATGCATAAAGCTCCAAAACGGGCCCTAAGATCAGCATACAATTATTATACTCAGAAGAAGGAAGCATCGCTGTTTTGTTTTGATCACGGTGGACATATAGATGCATAGTTTTGATAATCATGCATTTGTGGCGTGTGGATGTGTGTTGTTTGCTGGATGCTTCGTGACTCCACACAATTCTGAGAAGGATTACAGATTTACTTTACAGTTACCCTTGTATATTGTACCATGGTGGATCCTTGTACACTTCACATACACGATGTCATAATGTTTAATATTCTGCTCAGATTGTGATCCGCGATGTGTGAGAGGTAATTGTACAGAAGATTTTGTTTGTGTGTGTCCTGAAGGATGGACTGGAGAGGACTGCAACACATCAAGTGAGACCATTGACTAGAAAACTGGAACCCTTGTATATGCAAACTTCAAACTTACACTCCGCAATATTAGTCTCAATGGGATGTATTCAACAGATCTTCATAGTTGTAGGAATGTAACTCTCTCCCCAAAATCGTTTGAGGGGATGATTCTTCGTAACCTATGATACAGCAAACTAAATTTACCCCCCTCACCATAACTAGTCAACTCAGTGTGTAGTAGCTGTCATGGTCAGCACAAATGGTATACATGTTGTCATGCATCTTAGCTGTCACCATCATGTTGTGGAGATTCTCCGTCATGTTATGTTTCATTTTTGGGAGGAACGTCACTAGTTGTTTCTCTTGATTCTCCAAACATGTACCTATTGTTCTGTCGTGCATGTAATAATTTGAAAAATTCCCTCTCTTATAGTGCTTGAGGTGTATTTCTCACAAACAATGTACTCTGTGAATGAGTCCAGTTCAATTGCTACTGTTACTCTGAAAGCATCCAGTGTACGTCAGAGCAGCTACAATGTTGTAGTTTCAGTTAGAGATGGAACAGCAAGAGGTGAATACTTGTACACACATATAACAGTGTCTGTATGTGCATATATGCATTCTGGATGCAAACGTGTGTAGTAGTGTACACTCATGTGTGAATTATAGCATTTAGAACAATTTTAAGTTCCAAATGTATCATCGCAGAGAGACAAATAGTAGCTAGTTGTAGCCCAACTAGTAGAGTTGCATATAACTATTACTTTTCTCATGTATCATTGTGGAAATACTTAGTATGGTGGTTGTACAGTGAAATAATTTTTTAATAATTAAGTTGTCAATTTATTAGTTAATAAATAATATTAACTTTTGCGGTTGTACAGTGTTGCCTCTTCACCACTCACTACAGTAATATTGCTACTGTGTTGTGTTAATCAAAGGGTATTGTTGTAACCTAAGTGTGAATGTGAGTTGCTACCTAGGTTCATTTGGTTGGGACAACATAATATAATCATACTCTTATGGACATTATCAGAGGAATAGGGCTTGCATTGAGGATATAAGCCTACATTTCTATAGATCAACCTGGCCGTCTTCGATTTACATAATATGTTTTATATCATTGTTGGCTTGATGAGTATATTATGATGGGTTTTTGGTCTTCCAGTATCCAAAGACTACTCTGGGGTGAACTTCACTGTCACATTTGAGCCGGATGAAGTGATGCAGACACTTGAGATCCCTGTCATTGATGACATGATAGCTGAGGGTTTTGAGGAGATGCTTCTAGAAATCTTCATCCCGGATTCATCACTAGACATGGGTGTGATGAATGGTGATCCTCACACAGCTGTACTGAGGATATTGGATGATGATTGTGAGTTGACTGATATCCTCCAATATCATAAAATATTATTATAATATTGCCAAAATTATTCAATAACCAGCAGGTTCATCTTAAAGTTAGATAGTATATACCCTAACTCTACTGATGGACCATTGTTGACAAATAATTATGTCGATCTTGTCATATTCAAATGTCGCATCAATGTTTATACATGGTAGTGGTGATGTTTTGTAGTCAGTGACTGCAACTTGTTACTGGAACATGTGTGTGTGTGTACATAGGTCTGTGATCGCACCAACTTCTTATTTGTACATGTGAGTGTAGACTTTAGTCTATTATTGACATGTGAGTGTGGACTTTACATGGTCTGTTATCACATTTGTTCTTCCTTATTATTCTTACACAGGTGTGACTGTTTATTTTGATTCCTTGACCTATGGTGTTAAAGAAGGCAACAGTGCTGTGGTAGCTCTAGCAACAGATGGTGAATTAGCTGTCCCTTTCAATATCACTGTACATCTTCGAGATGGCTCGGCTACTGGTAAGTGTCTAAATAGCTGACCATACTGTATCCAATCATACATCTTCCATACCATGGTATGGAAGATCTATGATTCAATCTACCTGTGCAATGCACAGTAAATGATTAAATTCCTACACACTATTGGTATTGACTACACTCTCGATTGGCCAGTTGCCTCTACACCCGTTGAATGAACTATAGTTACTGTAAAATGGTGTGGATTCCATGTTAATATTTATTCCAGCCATCCTCCCTCTGTCTTCAGCTGCTGAAGATTTTGTTGGTTCTTCTTCACCGTATACTGTGGCATTTGGTATTGGAATTACCTCTGCTAGCATCACTGTGGAAACTGTTGATAACGATGTAGTTGACTGTTCAAAATCCTTCAAAGCTGTTTTATCCATCCCAAGCAGTAGGTCCGGATTGTGTGTTGTAGCAGGAGAACCCGATGTTGCAGAAATTGCAATTGCTGATAATGAGAAAGGTATGTATGGCATATTTTTATGTCTATGTACAGTATGTATTTACCCATTGTATGCACATCTCCAGTTATTGCAGTGTTCAGATATTGTGCTTGATATACCACTTGCATACTTTCTTCTGCAGCTGTCATAGTGTATTTCCAAAAAATCCGATATATTGTTAGCGAAGGCAACAAGACTGTTGTCACCTTGGCAACCAGTTCACCTGGCTTTAGCTTCTCCTTTACTGCCCATCTGAAGTTGAAGGACGACACTGCCACTAAAGGTAGCGATTATGTTCCCATCCCAGCAAATGTAACTTTTTCTCCTGGAGAAGAAGAGGTTTCTTTTGAAGTGATAACAACAGACAATCAAGTGGCACAATTGTTGAAGAAGTTTGAGGTTGTCATCATCAATGTGACCACAGGCTGCAATGCTGAGGAAAAAGTTAAGATCGGATCAAATGATACTGCCACAATTGAAATTGTAGATAATGATGGTGGGTTGCCTAGCAACATTACTATGAATACATACATATTATGAGTTTAAATACGTGTTAACACAGTTTGTTACCAATATGTAGTGTACATATGTGTGTGCAAGCATGTTTATGTGTGTACGTGCATGAACATGCATGCATTTATGCATATTCATTCCTACGTATGTATTTTGGTCTGTATATGCAGTCATCCACTTGTGTGTGTGATATACGTATTATATTAAATATATTATATATATATATATATATATGCGTGTTTAAGTGTTTGTGTGTATGTGTTTGTTCAAATATTGCATCTTAAACAATATGACAAACAATATCCAATTTTCATGCATGTAGCTATTTCGGTCTGCATTGCCTCATCAACATACTCTGTTCTTGAGGGAAAAGTTGCTAATTTGACCGTTAAGATGAGCAGTACTGCGTACACATTTGACTGTGAAGTGACACTCATTGATATGGAGGATACAGCTTCAGGTTTGGTGTCTGTTGTTTGTGGTGGTGGTTTCTTTTGTGATGGGAGTATTTCCCGGTTATCTGCTTCTCATTACATGTGTTCTGAGGATGTGCAGTATTAATTCACCTTAATTTCTCAATGTATACAGTTCATATCACATTGAAAACCAGTTACAATAGTTAATGGGGTATAAGTTGTGACTTTAAAAACACAAAATTAGCACTCTGTGTACTGGGTGAGAGATATACCCCGGATGTGTCATGTGGCTTTGCCAAGAGAAGGGAACTATATATGGCAGTAGTATAACGATTTCAGTAGTTCAGAATGTCATTTGTGTTCAGAGGAAAATCATCCTGGTCGTTAACCACACAGTACTGATCTTGATTTGAAGGCATTCTCAACTTTAATTAACCTAGCACTGTCTTTCTCTATAATATGATCAGTACAATAATATACTCCTCCTTTAATCAGGATTGCGACATAAACCAAAAATTGTGGAAATTATTACTCATATACTTAATATCATAATGGTACATTTACCAGTAATTATGTCAAACTTGCTGAGTTAATTCTAGGCCCTCTATACTATTATTGTGTAAGGTTCCCTATCTTTCAGCTCTGCTTGTTCATATCGCTTTTCAATGCATGTTTATTGCTTGTATGTCTGTACATGTTGCCTGCTTGCATGTCTGTGCACATTGACCGCCTGTTTGTCTATACATACTACCATGATTGAATGCAGAAACAGGTTTACTGCTTTGATTTTGTTTATTTAAAGCTGGTGGTGACTACACAAGAGGTCCTTATAAAGTTAAATTTTCACCTGGTCAAAGTGAGGCATTTGTTCCGATCCAAACAACAGATGACTCCTCAGTTGAAGGCAATGAAGCATTTCATTTAAAAGTATTGTCTGCCTGTGGACCACAAGTCACTGTTTGCCCAACCAGTAGAAGACGCATTGTTATTGTGGATGACGACAGTGAGTATAACATAGCAGTGAATAAGGTATTAATATTATCATCCAGTTTAATTGGATTGATACAGTGAATTCTCGTCCATCTGCTACAATTCATTTTCAAAGAACATGGTGGATTAACAAGTTTGGCCAATTAACTGGATATTAATTGGTACTTTACATTATATTGGTTCTGGAAAATTGAGGCAGATTAAAAGGTTTTGCGGATAAAGTGGTGGTGGCAGATTAACAAGAACTCACTGTACTCACATTGAACGGTCAAATGAATAAATGTAGTAGATACAAAATTTAATACAAGATTCCAGGGATGGAGTATACGCATCTTTGTTAGTCCACTGCTTCTTAATCAAGCAACCTTACATATCCATCATCATTGCATGCTACTATTGTAACAGTACGTACACAAAATTGAGTACAAAGTTGTATACGATAAAGTAATAATGATTTGGATAATCCACCAAATGCATCAATCTTTATCATGAATAGTGGTGGCTTAATGGAAATCAACTAAATCATTTTGCTGAATATAGTCTACATTCAGCAATCACGGTGGTAGACTGTGTTGTGTAGACATAAATAGTTGCACAGTTTACATTTTATACGACATTGTACTTTCAGGTCAGCTTGTCCAAACAGTGGACTGATTATGTGGTTCATTAATGTATCCGTCCTATTCAGCCGTAAGGGCGGGATTTAGAAATGTGAATTACGGACATAGAGAGCTAAATGCAACTATCTTTCACCAAATGGTACACAGTTGATTTTTTTCCAAAATTAGCAGCATGAAATATTTTTTAAGGGGAATCCAAATTCCTTGTACTGAACTGAATAAGATTTCAACTGTAATTTATATTATAAAGCCACTTCAATTGCATGTACGAGTCTAAATATGCAATTTGGTAAGGCATGAAATATATTATACCATCTTGTAATTGTTGCTATGAAAACTCTATCATTTGTTGTGCAAACTCTATTGAATGTTATGCAATAAATTCCAAATCAATCATATAGCAGTGTGAAATCAAAATACTGTATTTTTACTGCATTATCAGTACACTTAGTGGAATTGAATTCCATTTTTGTCACTTTTATAACAGACATCAAAAACGAAAGGGATTACTTCCTTGCTTACTTCAAGAACTGGGAGAGATCTTCTGCTGGAGAGGCAAGGGTCATAGTTGCTTATAGTATAGGAAGTGCTGAAATATCTCTGAAATCCGGGACAACAAGCCCCACTACTTATCGGTTATCACCGTCCACCCCACTGGTCATCCGGATACTTGGAGCAGTTCCCTATACAAAGGTATATCAACTTACAGTTACATCTGGATCAGCTGTTGAACTATTTGCAGGTAGTTTCAAAACACCTTCAAGTGGTGCATTCAAGATATTTCCCGCTGAAGGGGTCTATCGTAGTCCCGCCAGTGGATTTTACAATGACATCTACCGATATTTTGCTGTGTCTGCTCCTCGAGACCTCCATCGCGTTAGTAGTGTAATGTCGATAGTCTCAGTTGCCGATGAAACAAAGGTGGCAATCAAATTGACAGCTAATGCTAGAATCTACTTTGCTCATTCCACTGGCGACATGGTGAATATTACTGCGGTCAAAGGGCAGCCTATCCCAATCATATCTACAAATGGAGATTTGACCGGGACTGAAGTGATGTCAAACAAGCCATTGGCTGTCTACAGTGGCCATGAATGTGCTACAATTCCTCACAAGAAGAGTTTTTGCGACCAAATCGTTGAACAAATCCCCCCAGAGTCATCTCTGGGAGAAAAGTACATTGCGTTCTCATTTCACGGTAGACAAACTGGTTCAGTAGTGAAGATTGTGGCCACTCATTCACAGACAAAAGTTAACATGACATGTAGTCAAGTTGAGACTAATGTGACCTTGCAATCATCGCAAGTGCATCAATTTGTTACGCCGCCCAATAAAGCCTGTTACATATCTGCATCTTACCCAGTATTAGTGGCCCAACTTAGTACCGGGGGTGCTGGGGAGGTTTCTGGTGACCCATCTATGGTTATACTCCCTCCCATTGAGCGCTTTTTCAACAGTTGCATTGTTTACAGCTTCCCGAATGATAGATCAATGAGGCACTTCATATCCATAATAGCTCCAATGGATGATGAAATCTATGTGAATGACTCAGCTCCGCCTGCATTGGGAACCAGCATCCTCAATGTGCCTATGGAGGAAGGTCCTTCATACAAGGTGGTTAGTGTTAGGGTCAGTCCGGGAACCCACAGAATAACATCCAATGGAGACACCATCGGAGTAGTTGCCTATGGAAGTGGTCCATCCACTGGTTATGCCTACAGCTGTTTTGTCAAAGGTTAGTAATTATTACTCTACCACAATTTGTTTTAGAAAATGGAGCCATCTGATGTGTACAGCTTTGCGCACACACATGCCTGCACGCACACACGCACACACACACACACACGCACGCACACACACACACACACACACACACACACACACACACACAATACACACATCTCCGGGGATGTGTTCATTGTCACTAATGTGGTCTTTTATTATTATTGTTATTATATTTTCATTAATTGTTGCTCCAAGGAGACAAACAATGAGTGAATCCACCTTTTCACAGTCGCAATGTTCTGTAACATTTGATAAATATCAATATTATTGAGATTTAGCCGTAGACTAAATGTGTCTTAAAGACATGTCTGTGCTACCATACAAGTGTGATAATCAAAATGAATGATATTTTCCATTTATTTTCTCCCAGCTATGATTTAAAAGGGTTAAAGAAGAGTTATATATAAGTATTAACAAGAGACAATAATCACCAAGTATAAACCAAGTAGTTATCAATCAATGAATTCAACCAATATTAATTTTGGGAGTGTGCTTACTGAACAATAGATAAGGTAGTGTTATACTTTATTACTTCAAGAGTGTTGCAATGTAGAATTATTGATAATGATTGTTCCATATAAGACTACAACGTCAATATTATATACAAGCAATACTATCATGTCTGTTTTTATATAGCTATATATACTTTCCAATGACAATAGCACACATTATTATAATTAAAAACATAATCATACCAGGTCCTACTGTAAAGTTAAGAGAATGAAAGCTACATAATTTTATTATCAATTTTTAGCATATAATATATATTATTAATGTGCAGCTACGTATTATATATAATAATATATAGAATTGATAACAGAATCTCACATAATTATATAATTCAATTATAATATTATGGTTATTCTCTTGAACTGCATATATATATATATATGTAATTGAAATTCTCGTTAATTGCTCTGATGGTCTTAAAAGGGATAAACTTAATCGACATCTCATCCAGGTAATCACCTGAGAATACGGTTCTTTGGCCTTTTCTAGATCTATTATTTTTATAATAATATTATTATAGCTAGTAATAATTACAATAAAAATAAAAAAGTGAACATAATTATGACAAATATTAATAAGAATAAAAATTAACTATTATTATCATTATTATCATTATAACAAAGAAAAACAATAATTATATTATATACAAGTTAAAGAAGTGTATAACAGAAATAACAAGAAAAACGTATCTGCAGCTAAAATTAATAAAGTCTTCACTATTGCAATATTATTATTATATTTAATAATGTTATTTAGATTATATTGTGTTTATCAGTGCATAGCTGCATTATTACAGTAATATATTCAAGCACTATCTGAAAACCAAGCCATGTACGCAATCCTGGTGCTTTTCCTTTTTCACTCGTTTAGTGAGTACAGTAAAACTGTTGGTATCTCACACACATATTATGCTCTCTATATATGTCACACTCCAGCCTGCCTTTTATATTTTAATCTAAATTTGTCATACAGTGGAACCTCTCTATAAAGGGTACATTAGGACCAGGTAATTTGTCCACTATAGAGAGGTTGTCAACTCTTCAGAAGTGAAAAATGTATCAGTACTATAGGAATATCTATTCTTGTTGCCTTACAGTGTCCTTTGTAGGGAGGTAATTTCTATGTTGTCCTATATTGGAAGAGTCCTTTAATAGAGGTTTCACTGTATTTTCATATTAATATCATTATGTATAACATCACAAGTTACAAGTACTAATTACTTGAACCCAAAATGATTACATGGATTGTAGCACATGAAACTCCATTATAAGTAGTCATGCATTATAATAAAACACCATTAATTGATTGAGTGAGTTGCTGCAGTGGCCACATTCGGAACTTGGAATTCAGGGTAAGGAGCATGTGTGTCTGTAATAAGTACTAGTTACTACATGGCTTCTAGGGCGTAACATATCAATTTTACTGGCCGAGACCCGCAGGTGAGTAGCACCTGAGGGGCAAAGTCAGTAAAATACGACTTGTTACTTAAACCATAGAGAGGCTATGATTAAACTGGAGTAGCTGATACGAAGTATACATGAACATGCCATCAATAGAATCTTTAATGAGCATGTTTAATTCTTATTTATTCCCTGCAACCTGAACACGACTTTTTACACCATGCTACTCCATGTTAGTATTCTACTTGTCTCATTCAGTGAGAACAATCAACTGTACTTATACATCTCACATATTATACTCTTCTATATCCCTCGAGCTCACTCCAACCTGCCTTTAAGTTCTTACATTTTTATAAATTAAATATGACACATAATATTATTATTATAACGTCACAAGTTGAGTACCAGTTCCTGCAAGATGCAAAAACGATTACATGGACTGTAGTACATGTAACTCCATTATATATATTATTAAATGGTTATTCTAATTAAACACCAGTAATTATTGATTGAGTTGCCGACCAGGTTCAAAACTTGCAATTCAGAAGCCTATAATTATGTTGTAAACATTATTGTATATAATAATTGGCATTTTTGTAAACCACCTCCAATAACTCTAAGGAACCAATGTTCTGCAGGGCACTTGTTCATGAACCTCTCAAATTAATGTATATACTGTAATTTGACATAGTGTCAGAAGATGTGGATGATTCCGACATTGAATTTCAGATATATATATATATATATATATACCAGTGATTACATAATATATACGTACATACGTATAATGTGTGTGTGTGTGTGTGTGTGTGTGTGTGTGTGTGTGTGTGTGTGTGTGTGCGTGTGCATGTGTGGCAATACAAGTGCAATATACTATTATTATTACTACCAGGGTCTATAGCTGTGTGTGTGGAAATATACGTATATTGCTTCACATAAACCCGGAAATGCTACATATACAAATGTATATTATGTATTTTGTGTCAGCACCTTCAACATGAACACCAAGAGAAGTAGAAATAGTCATATTATACAAATACTATAATGTACGTGAATCGCATTTGGACAACAATGTTGTTGGATATCACATTCTGATAATTCTCTTACACAAAATTATGGTAACTTGAGCATTACATACATAACATCCAGAAAATATAAATTTCCAAAATATTATGCACATGCACTAAAGAATGACTAAATGAAGGTATTTAAATTTACTATTCCAATATACCTATATTACGTCTATCTCCTACATATATAATCAAAGAGCTTTCTTTGTTGCAGGCTTGTATCCACCGCCAATGTATTTCTTATAGAGGAGTATCATCAGCTCAAAACCTATCACAATAACAAACTCTGGTCGAAGAAGATTCACTTTGGGAATGCGACCAGTCATGATCTCGCCCCAACTTGCCAAGAACTTCTCTCCCTTCCTTATGATGGCAGCAGTAGAGGCATCAAGGAGGATAGGGTATCGATAGAGAAGCTGAACAAACATATGGGACCTGCACACAGAGCAACCAATACAAAACTGCAAGTATTACTGCTGGACAGATTAACACATGAAGCTAAGTGCTAGCCTAATGGTACTCTCTACCCATAAGGTAGGTATTCAAGTCTTTAGGATAAATGATCCTTGAAAACTACAAATTTACAGTGTAAGCAACTTACCATTTGAAGTCATGTCCCCAGGCCTTCAACCATCTGTTCTGGTACTCCTTCATCACTTCCTTGTCAAAGTTGCCCACTTCAAAGGCCTCACACAGAAACTTGGCTGCAATACGGCCACTATCCATAGCAGTGTGGATGCCCTCTCCTGTCATCGGGTCAACGAAGCCAGCTGCATCTCCAAGCACAAGAATATGATCATCGTAAGTACATTTCTCTCCGCCAAAACGAAGTGGACCAACTCTCATCCTCTCCATTTCAGGGTTCTTGCCCACCGCTCGGCTGATGTTAGGGTCATCACTGAGGAGGTAGTGGTGCCAGTACGACAGGTCATCGTTGGTAAGTTGTGGGTTCCCAGGGATGATGTAGCAGCAGTAGTTGAGCTCATCATTTGGGTGGCGAAACAGCACCCCATATCCTGCAATGCAATGTACACATGGGATCATGACAAAGACTTGCAAATTAAGGTGGTGGGTGTACCTTTCATAATTAGATGTAAATCATATTCATAATTAACTATGAATAATATTATATTTGGGTTGAAAATGGCACCTAAGATCCGCAGCTACAAGACAAGGGATGCTTGTTTTAATTTTTGGCATTCCTAACCTAATAATTATAGTTCTATCATGATAAAACAGCCTTTGCCGATATGCTAGTGGATCAAGGTAATCGTGAAGTAGGGTACATGTAGTGTTCACGTGTGAAGGAAAACGTGCAGGCTAATCTAAATCACATGACATCACATGACTCTTACACGTTTTATTTTTTTGTTTGAGTACACAGTATTTTTGACGTTTGTCGTTGCCAAAACTTCTCGGATGGTGCTCGTTTTTGAAGGTATCCTCATGACATGTCTCTGCTCAGATCTACGTATGATGACATTAATTGGGCCGACAAAGACCTTGCATGAAAGATAAAAATTCTGTTCAAATCATCTTTGATCGTAGATTAATTCAAAAGTTAGCCAATAAACAAGGTATTATTATCATCATACGTAGTTCGGAGGAGAATAGAGAAGGCAAGTTTTTGGCATTGTTAATTCTACATTTCTTCAAGTTTTGTGTGCGCCAAAGTTCAAAACCTTCCCTAGAGATTTTAACTGGTCTATTTCACTACTCTATCAATCCTTCTGTGCATAATATTATGTGAATTGAAGCAAGTCTATAAGTCCGGACTTTAACACAGTACAAAATTCAGTGCCCCAGAGCTAACCAGTTTTGTGTGGGAATGATTCAAACATTGTAATCAAATCGAGCCCTCAACATGACCCCGCCCCCTTAATACTTTGTTGCTTGCATCTTCACAAATGCCAAAACAAGGGTTTCATACTTCTGCACCCATTACAGTATGTATCTGTCTGTTATCTTAACTACTAATTGAATATCCAATATTGTTAGCACATTACATGGTGTTCTGCAGTAAACTAATTAACATGGTTCCCATGATATTTTCAAAACAAACAGTGTGTGCATTCATATGGCCTCCTGGTCACTGCTACCACATAATGTAAATTTCGAGAACTGGATTGGATAATGTGTTAACTGAGGTTGATTCCAGAGGATCTATTCTAATGGACATGAGAAAACAAAGCTTTGATTCTATGACCAATATAAGATCGTTATATCAATATTTTCAAGAAAAATATAGTAAAATTCAACATTATGAACATTCAATACACCCTCAAATAGACTATACAGTAAATGTGGACATAGAAAGAGAATGCAGATAATAAATTTACTTAGATAGGGAGTAACAGTATAAATTATCAGTATTTCCACTACAAATAGGGCAATATCCTTTTCAATCTCCTAGCATGTGGTGTGTATTAGAGCCTCAAACACATATATACATAGGGCACTAACCTGGAAGGAGGTCAGCACGGTAGAACATAACTCCATCAGCTTTGAACTTATGGGTGCCTCCTTTGATGTAGGCCCTGGAACAGGTGCCTTTGGGAGCATCTTTGACTAAACCCAGCTTTATGGCAAGTTTGGATGTGGCACCATCTGCGGCTAGTAACACACGACCTTTGTACTGCATCTCATCCTCTTCTATAGACACAGTCCACAGACCAGTCGCCTTGTCAAAGGATACCTCTGAAACTGTGTTTTCTTCCTTGAGAATAGCACCAGCACTAAAAGTGTGGAGTTCATGATAACGATCACATTAACATAGCAAGGTAAAGGTAAACAGTAAGGTACAGGTTGTTACATGGAATGTTCAGTTCAATACAGCTGGAGGTGAGTGTGTGTGTGCATGCATGTACGTGTGTGTGTGTCTGTGTGTGTGTGTGCGTGTGTGTGTGTGCGTGCGCGTGTGTGTGTATGTGTGTGCGTGCGTGTGTGTGTGTGTGTGTGTGTGTGTCTGTGTGTCTGTGTGCGTGTGTGTGCGCATGTGTGTGCATGTGCATGTGTGTGTGTGTGTGTGTGTGTATGTGTGTGCGTGTGTGTGGTTTTAGGTACGTAATCCTGCCCTGTTTTAAACTGAAATTTAAACTGAACAAAATAGTATTGTGGGAATACACATGACCAATCAATATTGTGGGAATACACATGACCAATCAGAAATTGTACCGTTGTTAGTTTACTACTGGATTGTTCAGTGAAGAACAGGTGTGAACATGATGTGTTCACCTGTAGACATGGTGCTTGTTGAAATGTGTACTAGCATGAAATAGTGAATGATGGTGTTACCATTGTGTCTTTGATGCAAATTGTTTATATTGCCCAAGGTTTACACGCTTGGGGAGACTTCACTGACATACATACAGCAGTTGAAATACTACACATCATGTGTACAAACTAGGAAAAGTACAAGTCATCAAAATGGAACTTTCTAGGTGTACATTTACACAATTGGATGTAGCATATGGGTGATACCAACATCGGAAAACTCTCCGCCAAAGAACATCTGCCTTAGATGTTCACTGCTGTAACAACAGCGTCATAATTTCCCACCATGTAACATACATCATTGTTGAAGTAAGGTAAGGAATCGTACAGATTGAAAAGGCCATCAGCCCCAGACTAGGGAGGGGCGAAACTAATTTTTGATACATATGATTATCGTGCAGCAAAATATCGCAATAATCGATAATACTGCGATATTAGACATAAAAAGAATAATAGTAATAACTAAAATATGTCCAAAAACCCTACACTTTTTAGTATTATATTTTCGACTTTCAGTATGTAATGCTTGTCTGATAGATATAATACGTATGTGTCATTACGCGTAACTGCCACAAGGTGAAATAAAATAAATAAATAAATCCATTGAAATAGGATGAAAAGATGAGCAAAATATACCAAACAGACAGTGGCGATATCCGATTCACTAAGTCCGATCTGCTAGCTTACATTTAGCCCTGATTTAGATATAGATAACAGGTGAACACTAAACTTTCAGATAAGTACATACCTTGCAAATTTCAAGCACAAGAGATTTGAGTGTTAGCCAATGTCTGGAGTCAAGCAGACCATATGGCTGACGGAAACACTCCCCATTTGATGTACATTAACATAAAAGACTACCATTCAATTCATATAACCAACAACTGCGGTCTTTTGAAGACTTGAGTGCATACAGTGAGCAGCACAGTAATAAAAGTTTCTTGTTTGTGTAAGTTTGTTTGATGATGAAATCATGAACGTAGCGTGCCTTCCCTATTTGTCCTGTTTCATCATGTATGCACACAGCATAAGTCTATATTCATATCAATGTGGACATCATTTCCCACAGCTAGGCTTGCAGTGTTTGGTGGCCTGCATTTGTGGTCAACTACAGAGAAAGGCACTGTGTCATGCCAAAATTTGCAAGACCACTGAGATTCCAATAGCCTGTACAAATACCATATGATGTACACTTCTGGCCAAAATAGTACAGAATCATCCAGGGCCACTATATACATCTTTCATGCAGATCAATGTGAGACAACATTATTGTATATATCAGCACTGACTGACACTATCCATAGCCATGTACTACGTATGAGCACATTGTCGACAACAATAATTGAAAGGGTCTACGTACAACAGTAGTGATATAATAGTTCACTGACTAGTACTGGTACTAATAGGAATTTCATTACAGTTCAAAGACACATACATGGTCTATTGCTGTTCAATTTCTAGGAAAAGAAGCCAAATTAGTACTTCCTTGTAGCACCAGTCACACTAGATGACAGCAGAAGGAAAAGTGCATGCATGTCCTATTATGACAGATTCTAATTGTAACCATACTATGCACCACAGAGTGATGCGTCTTCACTGAGACTTAGTATAGTGCTGCATTACAGGTCTTCCATATCTTCCATATTACATGGTTTGTGTATCGACAGTGGACAAATTGTTCATGTTTGGCAGGCATGTATCTGTACACTATGTATTAGTACATGCCCAAGAACATGCGTGCAAATGACAAATCAGGGTGATGATTTCTACAACATGTGTGCAAGTGTTTGTGGACATACCTACATGTGTGTGTGTAGATAAGCAACCCAGGGGCGTGCACCTGCTGCAAAGGCATAATTAATGAATTCCAATTGACAAAAACAAGCGAATGCCATGTTAACTTGCACAATGTGTGTGTGTGTGTGTGTGTGTGTGTGTGTGTGTGTGTGTGTGTGTGTGTGTGTGTGTGTGTGTGTGTGTGTGTGTGTGTGTGTGTGTGTGTGTGTGTGTGTGTGAATGTTTATGGGTTTATAGGCTTGAGTGCACAAGTGTCTCAATGATTGAGCATAACCTGATAACGTCACGAGCATACGTGTGAATGAAGAAAGGAATTATATTCCTCTTTTACACTGAATGCTGAAGGATGCATACCATTCTTCATAAACATCATACCTACATATACATATAGTATATATGCGCAACCTAGACAGCCACACACATACGTATTGTATATAAGTACGCATGTCAGAGTACAACTGCCAACTTTCCAATATTTACACAAACTAGTGAGCAACAGGAGTAGACACAAGTGCGAAATTCTGCTAACTTGCATGCAGCCTTGACTATGGCATGGTCCAGTATGATCCTCTTGATAGCCACGGCACCCGGGATCTCACCCAACTGCTCAAGACTGTGTCCAATGTAGCTGAGACCACCTGGGCTCACCAATCCTCCATAATCAGCCTAAACCAAGAGTAGACTTAGTACATACATACATATATATTATACATGCATACAAACGTACATAAAATATATATATATACATATATTATACATGCATACATACGTACATACATACATATATTATACATACACACATACATATGTACACACATATATTATACATGCATACAAACGTACATAAAATATATATACTTATATTATACATGCATACATACGTACATACATACATATATTATACATACACACATACATACGTACACACATATATTATACATGCATACATACGTACATACATACATACATACATATACTATACATGCATACATACATACATGTACGTATATACAATCATGTAAACTCTGACTTACAAACACAGATATATACTATTATAAGATAATACATACATAATCGGATACATGTGTATCACCTGTAGTATACAAATAAATACTGTAAAATGTCAAATTTTAATAAAATCGGACCTTTGGTTGAACAAGCACAGCGTAAACTACTAAAATTAACTCATGATCACACAATGTATTCATAATATTATACTGTCTTTGAGGAGTAGGGGTATTGTGCACTATTGTGTCAGGTTCATTCATTGTGAATTAAGCCTTCTTTATTAATAGCATATGTAGCAAAAGAGTCAAAAGACACCAATAGGACAGAGAATACGATGATGCATAGGCACATGTGTAGGAGTGATTTACACAAGATGTTGCAAAAGTGGGAAGAGGAGTTTGATCAATCATGAAACATTTCTTGCATAGGTGTCCACAATGAAAGGGAATTGCAGAGTATAAGAATGTTATCAAGTTAGAAATTCATCCTCCTAGCTTAGATCTCATATTTAGTACCTTTGTGTCAAGAAATCACCAGTTATCATCAGTCATCATCCTTCAGCCATCAAGAAAAGGGCTCTAACTCAGCCATTCTCTCCCTCACTGGTTCCTTCAATACCTCACAATTCTTGCAGCGGCACTAGGTAACTTTATATCTAAAGTGATCCATTATGTTGGAGCAAAATGTCTATTTGTACACTCTTTCGGTTTAAAAGCCATACATACATTGGTGAATCCACAATTACATAATACCTTCACACATTCACACCTCATCATTAAGTGGAATAAAATGATTGCTTTTGTTAAACTCTATGTTGCTTACTTTCACTTGACACTTTCATGCCACATCATTACCCATTGGAACAAAGATGTACATGCCCACAAAGGAATATGTGTATCAAGATACACCACACACAGTTTGCAGTATCAAGTTACAAAGGGAATTGAGTACAATCAATTCATCAACCACACACCAAACCAACTATGCATGAATGCGTTTTCTTTACACAAAACATTACACCTCTGGTGAGAAAACATATGCTACATGAATCATGTAGCAAGATCATGTACCAAGTCACCAACACATACTTAGCAGTGGATCCATACAGAGTAATCAATATGGCTTTAATATAATGAAACCTATATGTATGTACATGCAATAGTGATACTCGATCAGGTGTTGTGTATACCCTATTGCTACAAGTACAGTAGTAGGTTCACATTTACCCCAAATAGGGTAAAGTTGGATAGCTTGAATAGATGGTCTCGATCTCATTTGAGCTCATCAGTGTGGTACGCCCTGTACATCAGTTGGATGACTGTCCTCATCTCACGATGATGGAGGATGTAATGAGGATGTAAGATGAGGACAGTCATCCAAATGATGTACAGAGAGTACCACGCTGATGAGCTCAAATGAGAGCGAAACAGCTGTCTGTGGTTCCCTTTTTGATAATTTGAATGACTGGGAGGTAATCACTGGTTGCCATCGAAATCAGACTTCGGTTCCCCATCTGATAGAGACTTCAGTCTATTTTCGGCCGGTTTAGCATAAATCCAGTGATATGACATGCCATGTTTGCTCATATCTTGATATGAGCTACACATGTCCAAATTGCTATTAACTACCACTTATTCTCTATGATGGGTACACATGAAGGACCATGTGACCAGAAAGTCATCACTGACAACTCAGTCATTGTAATGTACATTTACGTACAAGACAAATATTGAAACAGTGGGAAGACAGAATTCAAATAGGGTACACACTCACCACATGAGCCTTGTTCTCGCGAATCAATTGTCCATAAATGCCCATATCCATCAGAATCTCCACAGCTGTTTTCACACAGGCATCTCCGCAGATCTTGTCCCTGGGGAACTTCTTCTTTTCCAGTAAAAGGACCTTCTTCCCCGCTTTGGCGAGATAGTAAGCAGCAGTAGACCCCGACGGCCCTGCCCCGACAATCACAACATCGTAGAAATCCGAGGTCTGTTGGGGAGAATATGATAGACCAGAGTCAAGGCAAACAGGCTACGATCACCGTGAAGGTGTAATTTCCTTTAACTCGTGAATAAACGGTTTTCTATTTCAAAATACTACCCATCGAGGACACGTACAGCTTTCCACTGCCAATGGAAACTTCTAGCTACAACATGCCTGGCTGTGATCTCAGGAACTTGCTCCCGCGTGTTCACCAGTCATCAGTGTTACCCACTTTATTGTTTCCTAGCCTGTCCTAGTCTATCCGTGTGTGTGAGTATCTATGGTTCATGTTGGTACCAAAGCGTACGTCGGGAGAGAAATCTGTCGGGGTTTGTAAACTCACTTTGGTGGCTCCTTCAAATTTCTTCGGGAATTGCTTAAGGTCTATAGTCTCCGTGACGGGATTCAATGTTCTCCTGTACAGCTGGTACAAGTAGTAGAACAGAGCTAACAAACCACCTAAGACGATGTACAAAATCATGGCTTCTGACTACTGCACGTATATGCCAATACTCGCAACCCGCCGTAGTACACAACTTTATAAGCGTACGTATGGGTGGTGACCGCCAGACCATGAAGTGACCTTTAACCGGGCACTGGATCACGCCATAGATTCTTATCTAGCTATAATATAGGTCACGCCATATGCGTGGAGTGGTAGTTATAATTACATCAACACACGCCTAGTAGGCAGGGATATAATAATTTATGGAGATTGTGCCATTATGAGTACGAATAAGTAAATAATAGTGGTAATTGAGAGCTAAATAAATTCGATTGAAATAAAATTATGATTTTGGGTACCCCCTCACAATATGCAATGAGGATATCATATAGGGATTCGGCGGTTGCAGTGCTTCTAGAGCCTCAAATTGCCATAATTGCCGATTGCAGCAAAGCAAATGAGATTTAACACCTGCTAGAAGGTTCGCAGTGACAGCTCGTACTTTTATTATGGCGAATGTTGGGGTTTCCTTCTTTTGGGCGGCATGTCATTGCCTGATCAACAGTAAACGAAGAGCCGCAACAACATCTGCTTAGTGTACTCGGCAAGTCCCATCCATGCATACCTGAGTCGAATGTCATCTCTAGCTATAGATCTGAATGCTCCTTTGTTTATAGATGAAAACTGTGTTCGAATTCACCACACCACCAGTGTTATAAAGCCGTTTGCCCCCCTTAAACCATACTCGCCTATCTGTACGAGATTAATTCGTTGAATGGACCGGAGTATGACGTTCGTGGAATACGTGCAATCAATGCAGCACAATAGGGTAGGTGAACACGATGCTTCAAGTTGCGTCGATTATGGCCATTTTGTATTAAAATAGAAAATGGCCGCTCTTATTCTTGTATGCGTACTCCTGTTCACTGGTCCTCTATCCGTTTGTGCCGAGAATGATCGTCCTATTATCGGTGGGTTTACATGCGATACACATTCTCATGTGCCTTTCCTCAACTCTCGAGGGTGAATGGAGCAATATCTTAATATTGTGTTTGTCTGTCCACTTCCACTCTTGAGTAGAGCGAGACGGTGGCATTAGTTCAAGAATGTCCTTACATTTGCCTTTTGTCGTCTTACACCTAATTGCATACTTTGAACATGTACTACTACACCCCTCAGGTATCTCCAACCATTAATTTCCAATTTAGTGGGCGCCTTGGAAAGTAGCTTCTGGCTAAAAATTTTCAGAGGGGGCCAAAATTTTCAGCACAATGTTTGAAAAAATGGTCCTGAAGATTTCAGGAAAAATTGCTGAAAAATTTGGTCCCCGGACCAAGATTTTCGGGACCAAAATTCCAGTGACAGGCCTTCCCAGTTTAAATAAGTTTCCTTAACCTTAACCATGGATGCTCGAAACGCATAGCTTGTATCTATGCTCCAACTAATACTACCATATACACTAGTGCTATATACGTTACAGCAGAGGGTGGAGTGTCTAGGATTAGAAACCTTACCCATAAAAACTTAGTGCATGGTCAGTTTTACTGAATAAAGCAGTTTTATAAGGTTAGATTGGGTATTAGGGTGGCATGTACTATACTAACCACAGGGGAATTAAATGGTTTACGTATATGGTGATTGAATGTTCTTTGTTACAATCTTCCAGGGGTTTTGTCTCAACTCACCTCCAGCAAACCTGATGTGTCCTACATTGCAGCATCGTATGTCAAGTATTTGGAGTCAGCCGGAGCAAGAGTGGTACCCATTCTGTATCCTTCTCAGATATTATAATTTCCATTGCCCTCCCTTGATGACCTAATGGATGCAAGATCAAGATATTTTACTATGTAGTTATTGTTTCATTAACACCAATGTTCAGAAATACATATACGATGGAGGATCTGGATAAAATTTTCCCTCATATTAATGGGTATGTACATAATGCACACTATGTGTTCCAGTACAATATTTTGATTGTGTGTAGATGTGTGTTTGCAGTGTTAATTGTGTGCGTATTTGTGCATGTGTGCATATGTGTGTAGTTACATGTGTGTATGTCTGAGTGTGCTTGTGTGCATGTATGCATGTGTGTTTACAATAGTGTGTTTTGATATTGGGGTGGTTGAAATGTCTAATTTTAAATTAACAGTAATGTATTACATATTTTGAAGTACTAGTGAGTTGATTGAATGCTCCTGAATTCATCTGACGGCTAGTATTCATAAATATAGAATTTGGCATAATTTGAGCTGTATTACTAATTGGCATTTACCATGTTCAACAATCTAAATCCAATCAATACCATAAGCGGAAAAATTTCGCTAGGAGAAATTATCGCTATTTTCGCGAATGGCTCAAATTCGCGAAGTTTTAAGCGCGAAAATTTGTTTGCGCGAAATTTACCGTAAGAGCAGATCTCCTTATAGATATGATATCCCCTCACGGAACGTAGAATCGAAAACGTTCCTCCTGCCATAGGATCCTACCGATTGCCACAGTACCGTTGTCACCGTGATCAGCCATTTAATGATACACGTGAACGACTATGTCAATGAACAGAGAAAACGTGAAAAAACACAATCACAGGCAGCGAGTCGCGAAATTAAAACCGCGAAAATGCATTATCAGTACGAATTTGCGAAATTGTCTTCCGCAAAATTTTCCCTCCCTACGGTATATTCAAAAGCTAATTGATTTCAATCATGATTATCAGCAGAAATAATAAAGTATTCTTCTTTTTTATCATTCAGTGTTTTGTTTCCAGGAGGTGGAGCTAATTTGAACAATTCTGGCTATTATGATGTTGCTAAGATGATCTATGAGCTCACTATTAAGGTAACTTTCCATCTCCAGTAGTAAATTGTGTGTAAAATTTACTATATGCATGAACGCACATACACACACACACACACACACACACACACACGCACACGCACACATGCACACACACACACACACACACACGCACACACACACACACACACACACACACAACACACACACACACGCACACACACACACACACACACACACACACACACACACACACACACACACACACACAACACACACACACACACACACAGAGAGAGAGAGAGAGACTCAAATTACTGGTTTGTATCCTCAACCCCAGGCAAATGACAATGGAGACTATTTCCCACTCTGGGGGACATGTTTGGGTTTCCAGATGCTGTGTGTACTCACCAGTGGTACTGATAAGGTTCTCGGTAAAGTGGATGCCGAAAATATCAGCTTACCCCTTGACTTTGCACCAGGTGAGCAATTGTGTGAACACAACACATATAGAATTAAGACCTATGATAAGATTTCAATATTAGTCTGACATAGTGTTGGGCCATAAGTCAGTTTGGACAGACATTTATCAGAATGATAAAACAAAACATATGTATTTGAAATATAGTTACATACGTAGGTATGTATGCATACGCATAGACTACATGAACCAGTATGGTTTATGAAGTCTACGGTATATTAGAGTTGTAAAAAAGGTTACAAAGTGATAGAATGGTGTTTAAAATACATTGTCCTTGGAATTCACTGTATACCTTTCAACTTGAGTTACCTTGTGGACAGTACATCGTTTGTCTATGTCTATGAGGATTTGGTGTCAAAATGATGACTAAAAGACCTTGCATTGAAAAAGCTAAAGATGATCGAAAGCTAGGCATAACACTCCAATTTCAAAGTTACTTGTAGCATTTTGAAAAGCTTCAGAGAAATGTGATTAAGAACAATATTTTTATGTTTGATGTATTATATTCATTGCTTAATGTATTGCTGTCGAGAAGATGTCTTGGACACTTTATTACACCTTATACCAAATGATCCTCTTCTCCTCAGTTTCTTATGTATAATTCCCTGGTCGTAATAAAGGACCCTCATTTGAAACAGTAGCAGCTGCACATTTTGTCTAGACTTTTTATCTGACCATGTATGACTTTGATCAGTCTTGTGGCAAAAATACCCCGTAGTGTCCAGTATCCAGGCGTTATCATAACCACTGCAATAATATGTGATAAATACGTATCACACATGTGTACACATAATCTGTCAGATCATCTTTGTAACCTTTACCCAAATCCACTTCGAGTAATGGTTTTGTTAATACCGTCCGTAGCATGATGAGTACATATTACGACGGTGAGTGGCTTTTGTGTAATATAATATGTTTACATTGTAAACAGCTATTCTTTACATATGTAGCTTCATTCTTCACTATCTGGTCTGTATGTGCTTGCTGATAACTCTTCATGACAACACTAAAATGCCTCTCGCTAGTAACAAGGAGTGGGTCATTTCCAGGGTTCATTGTATGCCCTTCCTTCAGGTTGGAATACTAGTCGTTTGTATACAGGATACACCCCTGATCAAAGAAAGTGGCTGAGTAGTGAGCCACTTACAGCCAATTTCCACCATTCGGCTGTTTATGAAGATGTAAGTTAACTTTAGTATGTGCATGCATATGTACATGTATATGTATTGTACACGTTCATTCAGAGACGTTCCTTATACCTGCAGACATTTTATAAGGTGAAATCCCTGAATGGCTTCTACCAACACTTATCTACAAACAGAGACATTCATGGCACTTCCTTCATTTCCACTGTTGAAGGTACATACATACGTATGTGTAACAGTATGTGTCCTTTTAACCAGTGTTGATTATGTAGTGCGCTTTCTGGAACCTCAAACCATTCCTTTTTAATTACTTGTGCGTATTTTAAGTTTCTTGGTACCCACACCTGATCCTGTTTGCTGTATATGATGTATGTGCAGACCAAACATTCCTTAACTTGTTACTTGGAGGCTAGCTAACCAGACTCGAATGATAGTTACCAAGTCATGTTTCAATAATAGTGGGATTGGAGTGTTGACATTCATTGTTACAGTATTTCAGACTAGTTTCATTGTATAGCAATAATATCTTCCTCCACTTTGTTTTGTCATAATGTTAAACTACCCAACTATACAGTTTCCGTATATGGCAATAATTCGAAGTTGATTAATAATTTCAAGTTTAGCCAAGAACAACCATAAGAAAAATGTAATTAATATGATAATTATTGAAAACATTAATCAATGAATGGCCTCGAAAACGACGTACATACAGTAAATATTACTACATATAGGCCAATAAATTCTCTGTGTTGTGTATATATATATACAGTATAAAATATAATATACGGTGAATTTCATTGATCTTTAATTTATGGAGATAAAATGGCAGAATAGTGAGTTTGATGTATTATCCTAATAATTATTACGAGCAAAATTGATGACTTACAGCACTAAATGATGGCACATGAAGGGGGTTGGCTGGTAAAGCAGATTGTTAACAATTCACTGTAATGTACGTACGAACTATATTATACGTATGTATGTACGTACGTAAATTTATATACTGTTCCCTGCTGTGAAGCAGTTCACTACTGTGTATGCATAGTTTTGCTCAAACATCCACTCAGTAGCTATTATGTATTATGTTCAGCTTACAAGTACCCAATATATGGAAGTCAGTGGCATCCTGAAAAGAACATATTCGAATGGTCCACATCTGAAAATATGAACCACAGTCCTCATGCCGTCTCCATTGCACAAGCAACTGCTAATTTCTTTGTGAATGAAGGTGAGGCTTATGTACTTAGCTATCTGTGTGAGTTTTGTTGTGTACAATTAATGTTGCATTTGTGATAAATATTATAGCATGTGGTATGTGACAGTCAGGGGTGGATCAAAGTGAAAAGTGTGCAAATATTTGAGCATGTCATAATTGAGTGGAACACGTACAAAAGACATTGCTTTCATGGCAGTCACACAGTCACTATGATTCCAATCAATTTAACATAATATTGTGATACAATGTCAAATGATTTACTGCATTTGGATTGAGCTACATACGTATGTGCATATGTACTCTGTTGTGCTATCTCTTGGGTGGCAAATGAGAACTTGTTCCACTGGAAATAACTACTGAAAAGTATTCCTGTCATGTGATTATTTGTCTGTACTCCATGTTCAAATTATTCAAATCATGTTAGATGCCAATACAGTACATATTCAAGCATGCTTGTGGGATTTTCTGGCTATTATTCTATTTGTAGCTCGTAAGAGTTCCCACAAGTTTGATTCCGTGGAGGATGCCAACAAAGTGCTGATCTACAACTACAATCCTGTGTTCACTGGGAAGGACGGGGGGTACTTTGAGCAAACCTACTTATTCCCCAAGTAACTCACTTAGTAGTACTTGAATACGGTTGATATTGCATTGTTTGAACATAGTCATGATTAGTACTTATGACATTTGCAATGAAATGTATAATAAATTGTAATAGTAAATTACTATAAATTGATATGTAGCATGTTTGCTGTACATTTGTAACTAACCCCATCTGTCAGCATTGTTATTATTATAGTCAGCTACAGATTTCTTACAATATAAAAGATGTACGTGGATTGTGCCTGTGGAATATAATAAATATGATATTATTCCCTGGTCTCTATGTTATATAGGGACAGTGCATACACATACACAGATGTAATCATGGATGCCTTGGATGGTTGGATGATGGTCATGGATTATTATAACATTTCACTTGCTTTGAATGTACATGCAAATATAATTTATTATACCTATTTGGCTGGAGGTTAGACCCGTCCATATTAGTACAATGACTGTATATATATAACGTCTGTAGCATAAGGTGCTCAAATTACAACGGTGAGTGGCTATTGTGAATATAAATTTAATACATGTTGACATTGTAAACAAGTATTCTGTACATACGTATGTAGCTGCATTCTGCACTGTCTGATAGATCACTGTGCTTGCTGATAACTGTTCATGATAACACCAAAATGGCTCTTACTGGTAACACAGAGTGGGCATGAGAAGGGTAAATAAGGCTTCAAATTTATTTATGAACTAGAAATTGTACTAATAAGTACTTGCATATGTGGCTACCGTGTAATTTGTTCCTGGAGGGTTATTTCGCTTCCAGGATTCATTGTATGCTCTTCCTCCAGGTTGGAATACTAGTCCTTTGTATTCAGGCTACACCCCCGATCAAAGAAAGTGGCTGAGTAGTGAGCCACTTACAGCCAATTTCCACCATTGGGGTGTTTACAAAGATGTAAGTTAAATTAGTACGTGCATGCATATGTACGTACATGTGTATGCATTGTACACATTCATTCAGAGACATTCCTTATACCTGTAGACATTTTATAAGGTGAAATCCCTGAATAGTTTCTACCAACGCTTATCTACAAACAGAGACATTCATGGCACTTCCTTAATTTCCACGGTTGAAGGTACGTATGTGTCCTTTAACCAGTGTTGATGATGTTGTACGCTTTCTGGAACCACTCCTTTTCTGGAAGTCCTTGTGTGTATATGTAGATGCAGACCAGATTTTCCTTGACCTTTTGCTTGGAGGCTAACTAACCAGACTCCAATTGTAGTTGCATCATTGTATTTGTATTTCATCAACTTTCATAATTAAATAACATAATAGTGGGATTGAACTTCATCCTGCTTAGCGTATTGCTGCTGCAGAGATTTATTCAAATTGATGCTTTAATGTTCAGGATAATCTACTTCTCCTCCATTTCCACTGCATAATTTTTCATTGAATATGTCTATTCTGCACATAGCTGCATTCTGCACTATCTGGTCAGTATGTGCAAGCATGCTGATTATTCCTGAACTATTCATGACTGGCTCTTACTATTAAGTGGGCAGGAGAACGGTAAATAAGGCTGTTATGAACTAGAATTGTGCTTACTCCAGAAAGTTCTTGTACGTATGTGGCTAGTATATGTGTAATAATAATTATTTGTTCCTGGAGAGTTATTTCATTGCCAGGATTCATTGTATGCCTTCCTCCAGGTTGAAATACTAGTCATTTGTATTCAGGCTACACCCCCGATCAAAGAAAGTGGCTGAGTAGTGAGCCACTTACAGCCAATTTCCACCATTGGGGTGTTTATGAAGATGTAGGTTAACTTTGGTGCGTGCGTGTATGTGTACATGTGTATGCATTGTACACATTCATTCAGAGACATTCCTTATACCTGTAGACATTTTATAAGGTGAAATCCCTGAATGGCTTCTACCAACACTTATCTACAAACAGAGACATTCATGGCACTTCCTTCATTTCCACTGTTGAAGGTACGTATGTGTATGTGTCCTTTTAACCAGTGTTGATAATGTTGTACACTTTCTGGAACCTCAGACCTCTTTTTCTGGATCTACTTGTGTGTATTTTAAGTTTCTCTGTATATATCCACACCTGATCCTGTTTGCTGTATGTGATGTATGTGTAGACGAAAACTTCCTTAATCTGTTGCCTGGAGCCTATTTAACTGGACTCTTAATTATAATTACATCATTTATAATAGTATTTTTGTAGTTCATTATGTTTTGATGATAGAGGGATTGGAATGTTGTCAATCATTGTTATTAGTTAGACTAGTTTTATTGTATAGCAATCATAGCTTCCTCCAGAGCAATACTGTAAGTAATAGTTATATCCTGCCTAGGTGTGCTGTAGCAGATCTAAAGTGCTAATTGATTACCGAGGGGCGAAGTACGTATCCTGGAGTGGTGATTGATAGACAGTTTATACAGCAATTATGCGCATAGCTCAAAACAACATATTATATGCAATAGAAATGTGTTTACTAATTTCCTGCCCTGTTCTCATGCGATTAATCTTAACAATGAAACCTGTCTGGTAACCTGTGTTGTATCACTGACCTGTGCTACATGGCTTATGTATGCACAGTTTTTCCTTTGATCCACCCCTCAACCAGGATACAATTTTCGTTATAATTCCAAACTACCCCAATATACAGTTTGCGTATATGGCAATAATTTGATATTGATTGATAATTTTTTTAAGATAAGCCAAGAACAATTATGAGGAAAATAGATTTTATTGGTGAAAATAGTAATCAACAAATTGCCTTAGTGAACTACTGCAGTATTTTTATAGGTCAATAATCCCTTTGTGTTATGTGTACCTGTAGTAAAAAATATAATATATATTAGTATATATATATACTTATACTATATATACTTAATCACTTTCAATTCATAGAGTATTTCTTTGTGAATGAAGGTGAGGCTTATGTGCTTAGCTGTCTGTGTGAGATTCCTGTTTACAATAAATGTCACATTTGTTGTAATTATTATGGCATGTGGTACATACATTGGCAGTGTGCAAATATCTACATTATTTGTACCCCCATGCACAGTAATTGTTATTAAAATAATAATAAAAAAATATAAATAACTAATTACTCAACAACTTGTTTTTCAGCTATGATAACAATGCTGCTTGAGAGTTAGTATGCAATTATATTTTTATATGGAATCATACAGCACATCAACTGTTATGTATTGTAATTTTCATCTATACATGTACGTATGGATTGATACAATGTCACAAGGCATTAGCATGACTTGTGCTATTCAGAAAAAATCCAAGCATGTCACAATCTAGTGGAACACATCCAAAATATTGTTTTGTATCATTGACTGTGTGAACGTTATTAGTTTCACTACATTCTCACAGTCACTGTGTGATTCGAAATAATTTAACATAATAATATATTATGATAGAATAAAAATTGATATTATGTATTAAATTGAGCTACTGATGCGTATATATGTATGTATACTGTTGTGATATCACTTGACCAGCAAGATGTGTACTTGCTGAAGTAATTGCAGGACTTTATTCCTGTCATAGAATTATAATAATTATTTTTATGTTTGGTATTTTACAAGCGAAAACAGTAAATATTCACAGCTTGATTGTGGAATTCTCCGCCTATTAATTCATTTGTAGTTCATGAAAGTACAAGTTTGATTCCATGGAAGATGCCAACAAAGTGCTGATCTACAACTACAACCCTGTGTTCACTGGGAAGGACGGAGGGTACTTTGAGCAATGTTATTTTTTAAGCAAGTAGACTTACTTTGTAGTACTGGAATACGATTCATATCACTAAGCTGATTGTACTGTGCATTATTTGAACTTGATCATGAGTAGTGTTTGTGGAAGTTTTCAAATGAAATCGGATGATTAGTAAATTATACCCCACAAATAGGTAGATTGTTTACTATACATTTGTAAATGACTTCGTCGGACAACATCATAACAATAAAATTAATAATTATGATAGATGATAGGAGTCAGTCACAGATGCCATAAATCCATACCATAATATACTAAAGTAAGGACTGACAAAGGAACTATATTATATTATTATATTATATATTATATTATTATATATACACTTCACAATAATCCTGCAGGAACAGAAGTGCTAACAAAATTATCAGACTCCAACACTAAGGTATTTAATGAAATATAAGGTATTTACACTAGATAATTGATTTCTGATCTTACTACAGTGACAGTTACCGTAATAGTAATTATTGAAATAATTGTTAGATGTGGTATTAATGTCATGCCTTAATAATTATCCAACCATACAAACAACTCATGGCATATGCTGCATGATTATTATGCTGCATTGATGACCTACATAATAAGACCAAACAGTGTGTTGCAAGTAGTGCTTCATTAATGTTATGTACTATTGCATCTACTGTCTGTAGCTTTATATTTATTTAATCGAAATTATGTTTACTTGTATAGTTTTTAGGTTGATAATAATAAAAATAAATTTATAATAATTATTATATACGATAATCATATATTACTATTATATCTACCAGATAATACTGTAGACGGAAAATTAAGATGGCCTTCATGACACAACTCTATTTAATATGAATGCTGTTTTTGCCATTCTAACGCGTGTTTGGATATTCTGGTTCAGATTTGCAATGATTGGATACCCATTTTAATTTATAATATTACTGATCAAGTGTTTGTTTTAGATTCAGTGACGAATGAGATCACTGTTAATTTTGATTTACAGAGTGTGATGAATGGCAGTTGGTATTGCTGTCATGGGAGTTTTGGTCCATTTTTTCTTGCAAGGGAAATTGGTTCAACCAGAGGAGATTTGGTCTGGGCATCAAAGCGGTTTATTGCAATGTGTACATAACAATACTTATTATGTGTATATATATCTGGGAGAAATCACTCAAAGATAATATTAGCTATATAAAGAAGAATGAAAGGAGGCAGATACTACATTTGTGTCCTGTTGATCCAACTGCTGGACGCCTGGGGAGAAAAGGATTCTGCACCATGTCAGAGATAAATTTGTGTGGCAGGGAATGGTGAAAGATGTGCAAGAAGTGGTAGAACTTTCTAAGACTATAGCATACAATATATAGCATTGATGTTTATGGGTGTTTATTCACCGTCGCTCTTGCTCTGTGAACTTCCTTTTGAGGATGTTCATTCGACTGTTTTGCAACCGTCATTTTAAATTTCAATGCAAGATGGGCAAATTCTCACTTCATTGGGAAGGTTCATACTGCTTTAGGGTTGAAGACTTGTGATTATGATGATCCCTTTCAAAAGAAGCTTAAGTAAACCTTTAATTTCCTACTTACATTGTATGCTCTATGTAACTGACCTCACGTGTGGCCTAGCTACTTGTTGGTCAATATCATGATCACTAGCTGATGAAGACCAACTCACCCATACTAAATTTCCATAGCTGCATAATTACCATGATTTATATTATAATAATATTATTATCATAATGTTATCTATTGTATCCTTCAAACTCATATCTGATGTATTATTGATTTATATCATTACAGTATTATATAATTAATTTTCTTTCAAGGTAAATACAATGTCATATGGTAAAAAGACTCAAATCAATTGTAACTGTGATGATATAACGATAATGATAAAATAATGATATATAATGATTATAACTACACTATTTTTATTGTAATTGTACTGTGATGCGTGGGCATTTCCATTGTTGTGGCAGGGTGTTTAATAAGACACTTCATTAATAATTCATGAGGTGTCTTACTAGTGCATTTCCAACCTCTGTTCCTCTGATCACTCAGAAGAATACTGCTTGGGCTATGACTGTTTGGGTCGACTGGATGGAATGTCGGAATAGTGTCATATGCCGAATGACAGTGCACAATATCCAAGTCCTGTCATTTATCAATCTATCCGCCTTGAGTTTTTTCATTATACTGTCCAGACATTTCTGGAAGTCAGTAAAGTCGGGATCTTCGAAGATGTTCCAGCTTGGGTGATCATGAGTAATACGAATTTGCCGTAAAAGACAACAACACAATTGGTCCAGCATACTGGGTGGACAGGGATCACCGCTCTTATTTTGAATATACATATATTAATAATAATGATAAAACATGCAGCCTAATGAAAATCAATAATTATCAACGTTCGGGAGAGTTCCCAACACAGAGGTTGCATTACCAACCTGGACAGTCACTGAGAGCCGTTGGAGGAGGTGAATGAGTTAGGCTCTCCTGATCTCGAAGGAAGCATGCAGACTCTGGACCAATAATGCATCACAGGTTGCAATAGCGATGAATTCAAAATGGTAGCATTAGACACATCACTGTTGCCCACTCACCTCACTGTTATGTTACTCACATTTTATAGCCAAATTCACTGTTGCTGTTACACATACATATAGGATAGTACATTATATTATAATAATTATATTCAGTATTACATATCAGAAGTGGAAATGAAAGCAATAATATAATTAAATTTACTTGTGCCTATAACTTTATAGTACATGTGCGTTGTGTAAGTTGGTATTATTCATATAATATGGATATAATGATAATAATAGTTTCATAAAGTAATGCTAATTAATAGAAAGTAGTCACTGAAATTAGCAAGAAATATTGATTCATCTACTAACGGCGTACAGTGCAATTTGAGACATAACTAAAATCCAGAGTGCATTCATCTGTAGCACCCTTTTTTCCATCCGTTATGTCAGTGATACGAACCAATATTTCAGGTCCTAAAAACTCCATTGTTACTTGAATCTTTCGGTTATCATCCTTGCTATAGTTGCACTTGCAGCCAAAGGATTGATTTTAATATACAGTACACCAATTTTAAGGCATCCATCATCTGTAATATATTTGGGACGGGTAGAATTACTGGCAAAAAATTCAATTGAAGCCACACTTGGCTGAGCATGCATTGGAAAAAGAGTGAGGTTATATAGTAGACTAGGATCAGGCTTTTCACCTTTATGAAGGAATATTCTAAAAACATTGTGACAATAATTGTCATTATGGAAACTGCTCCAAACTTTTGGCTTCCCAGCATGCTTTGTTTCATCAAATCGCTCACATGTCTTCATACCATAAGTAACACGGCTTCTTTTCCTAGCTATGGCTTCAGGACTTGGAACATAATAATTCACTGCTCCTTTCACAACAGCAAGGCCAGGATTGTCAGGGATTAGGAAGTAAAGCTCAGGAAATGTAGATATCAAGGCCTTCTGGAGAACTTCACAGTCAGCAAAACCTCCAACTATAAATACAACCTTAATACCATATTTCTTTGACAATTTCTTGATAATGCTCGTAACATTGTCACAAGTGCTGCTGTACCAAGGTAAGCATACCGCTTTGGGTATGCATAGGTAGTGGGATGACTTCTCCACAATATAAGCTTCGGGGCTGGTTGCCTTATTGAGAACGTCCTCTAACCCCATTTTCATGTGTTCTTTATATCTACTGAAGCATTCATTTGGAAGCTTCACTGTCATAATATTGTCTTCTGATTTATAATTCTCCTTGGCAATTAGAAAATTATTCATTATCTTATCCCAAGTATAATAAACTTGTGGAGAGAAAAAATTTGGGAAGTTTTTCACTTCCAAGGTCTTCATAAATTTCTCGAAAGCATCATCGATGGTTTTAGCACCCCTAGCAATACCAGTGCACCTCTCTCACTCATACACATATTGCGTTTTACTTTTCTCATGTTCCTTAACTTCAACAGCATCATCCACTGTTCCAGCACCAACATCTACAACAATGTACTTTTGTGCTATAGATGGCTCTCCGAGTAGATCTTCATATGGAAGTCCTCTAACATACAAAGTGGCACATTCAGGTTCCAGTGCTAGGGCCAATTGTCTTACGAGTGGTTTTGACCCATATAAGCCTGCCTGCATAAGACATGAACACAAAAGCCACAGAGGTAACCAATGTGATAATATTATATCTTTCAGTTTCAATTGCCGAACTGATTTTCTTTGGTTTATTATTCAAAATATTAGCCAGTTACATTGAGTCTACACAGTAAACAGGTATATATAGGACATGTCAACACCAGTGATATGAACAAAATGGCCAACAGAAGTTAGGATACTTTTAAAATACTTGTGTATTTCAACATGTACAATTAAAACTTGGTACAATTGCGAAATTTTCAACACAATTTTCATTTTTTACGTAAAACTGGTTCACTTCACAGATTTGCAAAATCTCTGCAGATGATGATGCATATAAAATAGGACGAAAAATTGTTTCCTAAACCTACATAATTGTATGAAAGCTGCCACCACATCTTTAGCACGAGGAGACATCTGAAATTGATATTGAAATTTCAACATTGGACCAATCCATAATGTACTTCGATGTCAAGATGTCACCGTGTTGTATAAAAGAATAGGAACATAATCAAGTGTATAGCCATCTCATAACAGTAACAGATAGAAACTGCTCCAATGGTAAAACTTTGAATTTATAGCTTGTGTTTCTAGTGTGTAGCATATGTTCAGTAGGTTATCAGATCTTCAATTCTTCCTAGTAAAAACTTACTGATTTCAAGAGGCAAATCTTTGTCTATAAAATCTGCTTGGCTGTGCAGGTATGACATGTCAATATCATGTTAATTGATACCCTTACCAGAAATGAGGAAACGTGCATAAGGCCTATTGAGGCTATCAATTACCTTGTGGTTTTTAAATTATATATGTAAACAATCAAATCACCTACTTTGGAGGGCAAGTCATGAGCAATGATAATCTGAACACCTGATAATCATGCTTCTCCAAGAACCATCACACAGCAAACAAAAATTCACTGTTAAAAAGTAATATTCTGTGAATTGCGCCATTAGGTAGATATAGGATAGCGAATCCAGGCATCTTGAGGTTGTGAGATTATATCTACATAGCCATACCAAGAAGTGTAATGCAACGTATAGTATAATTATGACATAAATGCAATCAGACAACAACAAAAGCAGTAAAAATAAATACAGACATAGGTAGTTACTTCTCAAAATCGGATGTGTTAAATGAAGGATTGAAAGACAGTTGGATCACCTGAACATAGCATAGCTATAAAGTAAACATAATTTTCACCATTGGAGCAGCCTTCATCTGTTACCAATGTTAACATTATTCTCTCTAGATATATGATACTACAGCTATTTCATATTCTCTCCATTATTACTAACTATTTCATATTCTATCTCCAATGCTTTTCTTCTTTATCCTAAATAACACATACTGTGACATCTCAACAACAAAAATTAGATATTAACTATATTTGTCTATTTTTACATTCTAGAATCCCCAAATTTGAATATTGCCCTATTTTATGTGGTTCTTCATAGCAAGAGTTCTGCATTCAATAAAATTAATTTGTTCTATTTGAAGGAGGTAATTATAGTTTAAATGTGTAAAATGTGTAAAATGAGTTGTCTATTCTGTAATGCATAAAAAGCATATGTAAAACAATGGAAGATATCTTTAAAAATAGCATTATCGGCATTTTGTGGGCCATTTTTTGTTGACAGGGTTGACGTGACATGTGTGCACTATGCATATGCAGTAAAGGACATTGTATGATTCCAAATCCCACCAATCCGGCAGCCTGCCTCATACCTTCCCTAGCAGGAATCCCCAATGAAGATGGGACTGTAAGTACCCACTGAACATCCTGAATGTTGAGACATTGTAGTTTATAGGTCCTCTTTAAGTGCTGCAATACAATAGATGATAATTCACAGAGTATACTTGTGAAGATGTCCAGTGCAGATATAATTTATATATATATATATATATATATATATATATATATATATATATATATATATATATATATATATATATCACATACATGATAATAATATATGAAGAAAAAAGAAGAAACAGGAAGTACAAACTAACACATATACAACTTAATACAATAAACAGAAAATCTAAACATGAGATTGATTATCAAGGAGTATAAAATATTACATAAATAATTACCACATTATTAGACAGCATCGACTACTTCCACTTATATATGCATATTATTATTAGCAGTAATAGACAATCCAGGCCAGCGTCTGCATCCAATAGTCTCCCTAGCGATTGAGTAGGTTTTGCGTAATTACCTCTGCAGCAAACATTTCCTGACTTACATTATTATTAGGAATACCGCCAGTAATTGTGTGTTCACCAGTCAAGAAGCCATCTTAGCTGTCAAGGTCTATGAATTGAAGCTATATTATAAACATGCACTCAAAGTTCAATGCCTCGAATATTATAGTATGATCATGAGTAAACACAAACAGCCCCATTTCAAGTCATATAATACACTCCCAACTATATGGGTACTTACCATTCCAAAGGTGATGTTTATTTCAAATCCCTTATTTTCTTTCAAGTCGTGATCATTCATTCTACTGTCCTACTGTCATGAGTGCTTAGATCTTCAGAAGCAAACCAGTCCATGGCCATAATCCACAATTTCATGGATATGTACACCAATGTTGACTGCAAGAACTACTTTCATCCATATAACTATTCTAATGATAGTATAATTATTATTATGTATAATAAATAAATATGATATAATAATGTTTGTCGACAGTGGTATAATTGAATCCATGTTAACTGTGCACTATAATAATATTATAACATGTTATACTGCAGGATACTATATGCATACTATGATAGTATTGAAACTTACTATAATAATAAGTTTTGTATTTAAATTTTATCTATTATGTTTTCAATATGCAACATATAACATTGTTATTTGTATTATATTGTATATAATTAATATAATATGTAGACATCTGTATATTATATTGCATTATATAATTATTTTTTCATTATTTCATTAATAAGTAGAATTGTCAGTACTGTGCAATGCATCATGTATGTATGTAACAAATTATTGTTGTTTGACTTAACATTGGTGAAGTATATTATATATAATATAATATAATAATAAAGCAAGGCACATTTTATTGCAACATAATAAGCTCACAGAACATTGAAATCTATATAAATATTTTATGGTAATAATTATTATACTACCGGTAATAGTAACAAATGGAATACATTATAGCCTGAATGTTTAAAATGTGCTATTTGCATGACTTCCACCTTATGCCAAATTCAAGTGTTGCCTCACTTTTGGGTGATACCTGTGTAATCTGTGTCAAGGAAGGCACATTCTCACAGATCTGATTAGGGAGAAGCTTAGTCTGCATCATGACCAATCAATTGTTGGTCTGTATGACATATGTCTTCTGCTAGCAACTTTTGAGGCGGGCCATTAATTTGTACACTGTGGTAGCAATCCCCCCCATGCCTCCCAGTAAAATATTAGTGGAGAGAATGTGTCATGTTCAACCTATTGGATCAGCCCAATCGTCATCCAACTACAACCACCCCCCACCTGATGGTGATGCCCATCATCTTCAGAGATGTTTGCATACTATTAGTGTTTCAGCTACAGCAGACCATCTTCTGGAAAGTATAATGCTTTGATACCCTAACCCAATCCCACCTCAAGCATGTTCAGCTGAGGAATTAGAGTCTCAAGCTTAATAAATACCTTCCATACTTCCTCACTTGATCTTTGCATTGACAATAACACCATCCGAAATACTGTGGGACTCCACTGTGGTCCTCCTTGTACAGACTCTAACCCTAACCCTACCTACATACTTATATGCATATGAAACTATCATATCCATGAATCAGAATGTTCAATACCTTTGAAATGTGTTAGTAATAATAATATAATATTATTATTATTTTTATTAGGGTGATAATGGTACATATTACTCACAGAAAGGATATATAATGAAAAAGACTAATTACACAAGATAAAGGAATAAATAATATAATAAGTAACAGTAATTGTAACAGTAATATAATAAATTATAAATTAATAATTAAACAAAATACATATTCTAAATACTGCATAATATATAGTCTATAATACATAAACATGTATACACATATTACAATAAAATAAATAGGTATATTAATAATAATGATTATTATTATGATAATAATACTATATAATTATAACAAGATAAATACAAAGTATATACACATAATAATTATAATTATGAATATACAATTAAATGGAATTAAGTAAACAAATGAATTACAACAACAAAAGAACAACCTAATAGTAGAAGTAGGCAGATAAAATAATAATAGCTAGCAGAAAAGAAAATGTCAATGTTCGCCTTGGGGTTGATTGTCCCCATCACAGAAGTGAAGTTGCCTCTTTTCAGAGCAACAGAAGTTCTTTGAAAATGGAGTATGTAGGATGTTTCCTCCCTAGAGATCTGCCTAAGGCAATAGCCGAGCTCTTCTAGGAAATACTTTGATAGTGGACCCAACACAACTGAAGTTTCCACTGCTATTGTGGTGAATGAGTTGGAAGGTTCAAGATGGCTGTACTTCTCCTTCTTCCTGAGCTCCGCTTGTCCAGCAACAGCTCAGGCCTCCCTAGTTGCTGAGGAGATGGAGGAATGTGCATATGTGTTGGGACAAGTAACATCCCACACCAGAAGTCTCCCACGTAACCTGGGTGATGCCATCTGGACGTTTTTCATCTGAACAGAAGAGGCCAGAGGGTTCCAGACATGAAGGTATGTGGGCTGATGATAGGGCTCTGTGCACTAGCTATGTCATTGATTGTCGCATAACAGAGTGACACCCTGTACTATACCTATAACTCAGGTTATAAGTGACTTGATGGTCTACCTCTGTATCACAATGGTGGCATTAATGAACTCTGCACAAGGGAGAACCAAGGCGGAGACCAATGGCAATCTGGACAGTATTATTATCCATACTTCGTGCTGTATTGAGAAAATATTATTATATAGGTATTTTCCATAAATTTACATAATATTATTACTTATACTTACATAGAGTGTTGTTTATATTTGTCATTTCAAGTTTAAGATCACTTCTGTTCACGCACCTTCTCCTCATTTACTTCCAAGTCATACTCACTAGCTATAGCACTGTTGGACGGCTCATGAGTGTCATTATCTTTGGAAGTAAACCATCGCTACTGCACCCATTGTACATAGTTAGTCCATTCATTTGTATGTTTACGGCTTCTGACTATGAATTTCCCTATAATAATTATAAATAATATAATATGCATTTTTAATTTATTTGTATTGTTAGCATGATAACAATCAGTCAGTTAGTTTGAACCAGTAAATCGGTCTGCTGACGCTATCACTGCCGTGGTGATAAATGAACATCATGATTCATGCAGCAGAACAACTCCCTATATAAATGACCATGATCTGGAATAATTCCATAATAAGTATGATGACTTAGAATTAAGCAATTATTACTGCAACATACCCTTTGCAAAAGAAGTGACATTCATCATCTCAGATAAAAGATCCTCTCAGTATATTTATCTCAGTAAACATTATGCCTGTCAACAGTGTATGTTCAGGATGCTTCAATACAGGCTCCTAAATATAAGTTGGTAGCATCCAGAATCAATTTCCTCCATTCCTTTTTTGTTCATCTGTTCAATCTACTAACCCAAGTAACTCACAACTGAGCCTCATCTCAGTAAAATGCTGTTCCTGGCCAATCATCAAGGCCACCCCTGGATATTTGCCTAACAAAATACTCTTTTCATCTGCTTTGTGACCCCAAATGATCAAATGATGTGGTAATAATTGACTTGCCATAACCTGTGAAGTAGGCAAAGACAGATATCTTCCTATATGCCTGTTCCTATAGACTAAGTTTCCTTATGCTTACCTTTCAAACAAGACGGAAGAAAGAGAAGCAAGTGGATACCATTATATAATAGCAATGGTGTGGCATTGCTTTGCAATAGATCACCAGCATTCAAGTCATGTACACATCCACAGACAAATGTCAAAATGGGTCTGAGCACCATATTACATACCACATGTACAATTATCTTATTGCATTCATCCATCATGCTTTCGGAGCTCAAGGGTCAGTTGTGTGTAGATGAGTGTAGGTGATAGTGGAAGGTCAAGCAGTACACCTCGTGCATGTCTGTGACTGTTACATGTTGTATTTGTTTTATAAATAACTATGTGTCGTTTTAATATTTTAATAGTATAATTTTTATTATTATTATTATTATTATTATTATTATGTAATGACATGTGGTAGTGATACAAAAATAATAAGTGATGATATAGCTATTATTACTAATATTACACACATATATATATACATATTTACAATTAAATATAATAAAACATTAATGCAATAACTATAATGATATATGATATTATAATAATGGCTAAACATGACAATAACCATAATGACAAAAATAAATAAATAAATAAATAAATAAATATAGTAAATAAATCATTAAAGAAAAAAGGGTCTTCACTGGTCCTGCTGAACTGGTCTAGTGTGCCCAAAACTGAGGTGGCTATTACTGTCTGAATGGCAACGGAAACTCTTTGTATCAAAAATTGATATGATCTCTGTTCTCCAGTGGTCTTCTTCAAAGGTTGGCCGAGCTCCCTAAAGACTGATAAGGTCTGAGGACCAAATGTTGGATTGACCATGAGACCAGAGGGTCATCGTCATGTCATCAGGGCATTTTCCATCACTTCTAAGGATACCTGATGGTTCTAATCTGGCTGGAACTTTAGCTACTGAAAGTGAATGATGGATTATGTCATTAAGGCTGTTGTGTCGAAGAAACCGGCCCTGACCATGCCTACAGCTGAGACCATGTGTACCAAGATGGTTGACATCGCTACTACAGGGGATACATTGATGTGGCTGGCACACTGGTGCACCAAGTCTGAGACAGACAGCAATTCTGATAGTCTCATTTGACATCCATAAGCCTGGTGATGACACAGGCATAGCATGTAGCCATGCACCAGATTCCTTGGAACTTGCTGCGAGTAGACGTGCCCTTGATTGATCATCTTTGCGTTTGGAGAGTAAAGAATCAAATTGTGACTGTACTCTAGCTTTGTCCCAAGATTTCTGAAGATGAGAAAATGGAGGGTCTGGCTCGGGTGTGGAAGTCGGAAGACTTTCTCTCCAAGAGAGTAAAGCTGACTCTCTTTCTAAGTAGTCACCGGTACTATGTGGAGGAAGTATTTGTTGGATGAGGGAGGAGGCTCCATCAGCGGAAGCTAGGAAAGCGGACGGTGCAAGATGAGAAGCGCTCCTGATTCTTAACCCCCCTGAACTTACAGGGAGTGTTGCTTATAGCCATGTAGGGTCTTCACGGTGAAAGTGGATGTTAAAGACCTGGGAAAGAGTGCACATTAGAACATCATCGAAGGACAGTAGGCTAGGTGAAAGAAAAGCTGGACATGTTCGTAGAATATGCAATAGCCTAAGGATGGCGAAGGAGTGCCTCAGGAGGGTAATAGCATCATGCGATTCCAAATAACGGAGACGATCACTTATCAGCTTTAGTTGGCAAATTTTGACAGACACTGGTTGATTGAGTCTGTGTCCCCCAGCGGTGAGCCAAGTAGGGTGGCAATGTTAGGCGAGTCTAATTGCAGACCAGGGAAGGTGGATAAAGGTGTCTGCAGGGAGTCTTCATAATGGCTGATAAGTTCACACTTGTTCATATTAAGGTGCAAACCCAAATCCTTACTTTCTTCTTCAATAAGCTTCAAATCATTCAAAACATCGTCAAGACAGCCACCAATGGTTCCATAATCTAGGTAGAAGACCACAAACTCTGCCTTCAGTTTAGAGATCAGGGGTGGATGGTTAGGCAGAAGAATAATGGGCCAACAGGATCTCCTTGCTGAACTCCCTCTGCTGATGCTATCTCATCACTGTCCCATAGGAGAAGGGATGGAGACGAGTAGGCAGAGTGGACATAAGGGAATTAATCTGGGATAAATTCTTTGATAGCAGACAGCATTTTGTCCCTATGAATGCTGTTGAATGCATTTTCCAAGTTGATCTTAAAAAGAGCTTGGTGTGGTGGCAGGTTTTTCAAATAAATTCTTGTGGCATGAATGGCAGCCTCAACACCTCTGGGAACCCCAAAACCTAACTGACGAGGAGCAAGAATATTAATAACAATAATATACGTTATATTATTTAATTGCATGTTCATATTTATAATTATTATCGGTGTATAATATTGTGCTCATACTATAATAATAATAATCAGAATGTAATGTAACTACATTGCATTATCATTTACATATAACATTATATATACCATATCATTATGATTATTGTCTTTTATTTATGTTGTTATTGTTATCAATTTTATTTTATTTTGTTTACTTTTATTATTATTGATGTATATTTGTCATTAATATTGTAGTATTGGCTTATTATAATTATATAATATTATTGTTACATTTAATACACTACTAATAATAATACTACTCTACTAATACTACTTCTACTACTACTAATAATGCATTTCAATAATGTGAATTATAAAGATTGTACCTTACAGACTGTTATAATTATTATAAATTGTTAATTACACTATTGATGTTCTAAGTATTTTTGAACTGGCAAAAAATCCAGGGTACAGTCAGAGATATCACCATCAATTATTCCATCGCTTTTGTCCGCAGCATGAACAAATATTTCGGGTCCTGAAAAGTCCATTGTCACTTAACACATAACCTTCCTGTTATCATCATTCTTCATTGCATTCTTTCCTAAAGGCTTAATGTTGACAGATATTATAACAACCAACATTTGTGACATATTTTGGACTGGTAGAGTCTCTTTTTGCAAGAATTATTATTTAGTCACTATCATGTGCTTATGGAGCAATTATCACTTGCTGAAGAATGCAGACATACGGGTCACTCATTTACGTGTTTACAGTATATACATGTCGACTACAAATGGTCCAAATAAGGGTGTGGTATCCTCATAGTAACTAAGTGATGGGAAGTTCACCCCCTAACCTCCCTGCTCCAAGCCAACTGCAGATGGCAGTCGACGCCTAAATGCGAGAAGTCCTTTCAGGAAGTCAAGGAGCAGATTGCCTCCACCAAAGTTCTGAATCAGATGCACTTTGACCCAAGCCTGCCCATTGCCCTAGCAGCTGATGCCTCTGCCTATGGTGTTGGTGCAGTCATCTCCCGCATCTTCCCAGATGAAGTAGAATGCCCCATCACTTTTGCCTCTCGTTCACTAACTGCCAGTGAATGCAACTATGCCCAACTGGAGAAGGAAGCCCTCTCCCTCATCTTTGGTGTAAAGAAGTTCCATTAATTACTACCTGTATGGTCGGCAGTTCACCCTCTGACCACCATCTTAGGACCCAAGAAGGGCATCCCTTCACTAGCTGCAGCCAGCTAGACTGCAACACTGGGCTGTTTTGTTATCTGATTCAGCATACAACTATGACATCAGGTACAAGTGTACCGCGGACCACATCAATGTGGATGGTCCCTCTCGCCTGCCTCTGCCCTGTACCCAGCCTTCTGATGACACCCAAGGTCCAAACACCCTCATCATCGGCCAAGTCCAAGCCCTGCCCGTGACTGCCCGTGACATTGAGAAAGCCACTAGACATGACCCTACTCTGTCGCAGGTTTATCTCTCTGTACAGAGTGGATGGCCCACCCAAGTCAACACTGACCTACAATCCTTCAGAGATCGCCAAACCGAGCTGACCACCCAGAGTGGTTGCCTGCTATATGGAGAGCCAGAGTCTTCATTCCCAACAGTCTGCAGGACAGTGTCCTCAGATCTCTCCACAGGAATCATCCTGGAATCACCCGTATGATGGCCCTTGCCCACAGCCACGTCTGGTGGAAAGGACTCGACCAGGATACCGAGACGTTAGGAATGTCTTGTGCAGCTTGCCAAGCTAGCCAACCTAACCCTGCCCCGCACCACTTCACCCATGGGTCTGGCCTGATCAGCCTTGGAAGCAGATCCACATTGACTTCGCTGGACCCTACCTCAATCATATGTTCATGGTAGTTGTCGATGCCCATTCAAAGTGGCCGGAAGTCCAGACCATGACAAACACCTCCACTGAGAAAACAACTGAAGTTACCGCAACCTTTTCTCTCGTTACGGCCTACCTGAGCAAGTTGTCACGGACAATTGCCCGCAGTTCACATCAACAGAGTTTGCTACATTTACCAAAGGAAATGGAATCAAGCACATTCTCAGCTCGCCTTATCACCCCTCATCAAATGGCCAAGCTGAACGCTTCATACAGACCCTCAGATGTGCCCTCAAGGCCAGTGAAAACGAAAACAAGCCACTCCAGCATTGATTAGCAGAGTTCCTAGACGAGTATCGCTCAACGCCACACTCCACCACTAAGGACGCGCCTTGCAACTTCTTCTTGAAACGTTCACTGAGGACTCGCTCCCACCTGATGCATCCCAGCACCCAGCAAGATGTTTCAGCTAAGCAAGCTGAGCACAAGCTCAGACATGTCCAGCATAGCAAACATCTAATGTTGTTTTGATTATCATAACTATAATAATTAAAATATGTTTTAGTAATGCTCTGGGCCTTTTAGTTAATCATAACTGTAACTAACTATTAAAAGAACTGTTACAAGAGTCACCTTCAAAAAACTATAACTGTAACTAAAGACATGATTAAAGACTCTAACTAAAACTATAATCAAATATCTGCCACAAATGTTATAGTTACTGTACAAGACTATGTTGGAGTACAGAGAGACCATATTAGCACTATAAAATTGTTCCCAGTAAATGGACATGGTGTGTTTATATACAGATTATTGAAGACTTGGAAAATTGGGAACTGTGTAGGCATGAGCATATCATGATGGTAGAGTGTACATAAAAACTGTAACTAATACTATAACTGTAACTAATACTATAACTAGAATATTTGTTTTTCAAAGTGAAAACTGTAACTATAACTAAAATGTAGGAATTGGCTACATAATAACTAAAACTAAAATTCTATTTTCTATCATCAATCGATTAACTATAACTATTACTAAAATAGTTTTTTGCTAACTAAAACAACACTACAAACATCGTGGCTTCCCAGCAGGATCCAAGGTCCTAGTGCGAGTGTACTCTGGCCCTAAGAAATGGATCCCTGGACTGATTTTACAGCAACTTGGCACGGTCACCTACAGTGTAGAGATTGAACCTGGCCGCGTGGTGAAACGACACACAGACCAACTCCGAAAGCAGGAAGCCCCACACAATGTGACCAACACCACAGATAGCCTTGATGCTTCTAAATCCATCAGCTATCCACCAAGCCACGTGTCATTACCATGCACCACCCCTGGCCACCGCACCATCTCATCGTTATCCACAACTCCATCGAGCACCGCCAGAGCATTACGGATACCATCTTTCTTGTATGACCAAGAGGGGGGATGTGGTATCCTCATAGTAACTAAGTGATTTACATAGAACTTATTTTAGCATGTGATTTGAGTGTGTGTACCTTCAACCTTATGATTTAATTGTAACCTTTTGCATGGATTGATTAATTTGTCTTAGCTTCCTTACTTATACCTGTATGCACACACTGATCACGACAGGCACTTCTGCTAGAGTTGACTACTTGTTGTTAGTTTTGTAGCCTGAGTTGTTGGCTAATAATCATTGTGCCCAATTGACATTTGATGTTGTGTTATCTCAGAGCTTTAATTTTATTCATTACGTCACTTAATGTTAATCATACACCACATACCATCACAAACTGTCACACATTTGTATTTTAACACCACACACACTCCCTTTAGTCATACCACGAAGGTAGGAGTCAGCTACCGAAACTTTTGGTGAAATAAATGATTTATGGCTAGTGAAATTCCAATGAACTTATCCATATCAATGTTCTTATTGGGATTTGTTTATTGCATAGTAGCAATTTGCCTTAACAAATTTCTACCAAATTTGATTACTTAATGGAAGCAAAATGGAAGAGTACCTGTGCAGCAGAATCCTGAAAATGGTGCAGGTCAAGTATGGCTATTCAGATAATCATAATAACCGTTATAATGATATTCATTATCAATGAATATTATTATGTAGGGTACATAATAACTTCTTTTCCTTCAACCTAGTAAAAGAAGCATAATGTATGGTGTACGGAACATTTACCAGTTTGTAGGTATCATTTCTTTAATTCTCGCTTATGTTATGTCCTTGAGAAGTATTGTAAACAGGAGAAGACGTCGATTGTTAGCTTACAGGAAGCAGAGATTCTTACAGAGAACTGCTTTTATATCAATTTGGTGTCGTCTGTAACACTAAGGCCAAGATCCAGGTGGATCTATGAAAGATCAAGCCACTGGTGGGAGAATATAGTCCTGAAGACATTTTCAGCTCAAGACTGGATGGATAATTTTCGCATGAGCAAAAATACATTCCAGTATTTGTGTGATAGACTCAGGCCATCCATTGTCAAGAAAGACACCAATATGCGCAAAGACATCTCTGTAGAATGTCGTGTGGCAGTAACATTATGGACCCTTGCCACTTCATGTGAATATCGCACTGTGGGACACCTATTTGGAGTGTCTCGTTCAGCAGTTTGCAGGATATTACATGAAACATGTTGCTCAATTATGGATGTTTTACTGGATGAATATGTCAGTTTCCCTCAAGGTCAACGTTAAAAGTCCACCATCCGCAAATTTGAATTAAAGTGGGGAGTTCCTCAATGTGTGGGGGCTATAGATGGCAGCCACATACCAGTATGTGCACCAGCAAATTTGCATAGTGATTATTATAATCGCAAAGGTTGGTACTCGATGCTCGTCCAAGATGTGGTGGATCATGATTATCTGTTTACAGATCTGAACATTGGGTGGCCTGGGAGTGTACATGATGCTAGGGTACTAGTTCACTCAGAACTGTACACAAAGGCAATGTCAGGTGACCTTCTACCTAGTCAATATGCCACAGATATTTGTGGTGTCTCTGTACCGCCATACATCATTGGAGATGCGGCATATCCACTGAAGACATGGTTAATGAAATCTTTTCCTGACAGGGGACTCTCAGAAGACAGAAGAAACTATAATTATAGAATATCCAGAGCAAGGATGGTGGTGGAAAATGCATTTGGCAGGTTGAAAGGAAGATGGAGAAGGCTACTCAAAAGATGTGACATGACACCCGACAAAGTACCAACAGTGATAGCTAGTGCTGCATGCTGTATACTACACAACATCTGTGAGGTATTTAAGGACAATTTTGATGAACAGTGGCGTGTTGCAATTGATAATGAGGATTTGACCTCACAGCATGCACAAGATGATGATGAAGCGGAGTCTAGTCAACCACATGCTATCAGATTAGCTTTGATGAATCATTTTAATATGTAACAACTGCACTTAATACAATGTAATAATGAAGTAAAACTGCATAATTTTCAGATAGACTAAGTCTTAAATTATTATACACAATTAGTAAATGAATGTTGACGTTAAGTTCAAGTTATATGTTGACATTACGACGTTTTCTCGTCATGCTTCTCCATGTCATGGTAGGTGATGGAACTTGATGATCTTGGCACTGGGGGATTTGTTGGAGGGAAGTAGCCACCACCATAAGGCATTGATGTCATTGGCAATAATGCTTGTTGCATTAAATTTAGTGATCCCTGCAGTGCAGATAGCATCTTTTCTTCCATTTTCATGCGTTTTTCTTCTAGAGCAAGAAAACGATCATCGCTTTCCTCCTGTATTTTAGCCATTTTGATTAAAGCCCTATCCATGACATCGATCTTTTTAGGACATTTCGCCTTTTTGGGGCTTTTCCTTTTTGATGGCACTCTTGGTGATGGTCCTGGTACACTGACAGATGTAGTGCTGGCAGGTGTAGTAGGATTATCAGTGGTTGTAGGCGTTGTATTGACATCTTCATCAACGAAACCTTGAAGATCAACATCCCTGCTGTCCCCTTCATCAGATTGTTGATTCCCTCTGGTTCCACCACTTGTGTCAATGGTTACTGGAGGTTGTACGGAATGTCTCGACCCTAACACCTCATCCATTTTCTCATAGAAGGGCCAATTGTCCCTGTTCGTACCAGAAATGTCATGGCCATCTTTCAATTTTTTATACTTAGTCCTCAACTTCTTCAATTTTTCCTTGCATTGGGTGGCAGATTTGTTGTAGCCGGCTTCATTCATTTCCCTTGATATCCTCTCAAAAATGGAAGCATTCCTCCTAGAACTCTCTAATAATGACTGTACCTCCTCATCAGCCAAATATTAATCAAGCAGAGTACTTCAGCATCACTCCATGTACCTTGAACCATCATGTGCGGAAAATCGAGCGGTTACGAGACAGTGGATAGCAGAGAATCGCTTTAGCGTTAACGTTCGCTTTACTGAAGTTTAGATTCGCAAGTTTCGAGGTGAAACGGTTACTTCGCAACAGCAACTCGCTAATTTTACCAAATTAGCACGAAGCGTTCATGGAATTCTTCGTACCGACGTTCGCTTTTGATCGATCGAAGAAGATTACCGCTAAATAAAAGGAAATTTGCGTTTACACGGACGTTTCACAACTGGGCCAACCGCAACTAGGCTGGCCAGCCCACTTCTCTGTGCGTGGCCAGGGCCAAGTGGGCCAGCCTGGTTTCGGTTGGCCCGGACCCGTTTACAGTGGCCATTTTTTACTAGACCAAACCAGGCCAATGACGTCATAACCGTTCTGGCCCTGTTAAACTGGGCCCGTGTAAACGGGGTATAACAGTGAATGATCTGGATCTGAATACAGTACTGTACATATAATATAATATACTAGGTGTGCACTTTGTGCAGAACCTCGCTATGGAAGAAAAGTAGATCTAGTCTACATAGACGTATATATATATTAACTTAAACAATTGTATTGCAATATTAGGTAACTTTTGAAAGAAAAAAAAACAGTACTTCCATGTCATGCGCATGCCCTCATGCCATGACGTCATATATTATGTGCAAATGGCTGACAAGATGGACGTCATCATGGCCGGCCAATTCTAGGTCCCGAACGACGTTACGGCATACCCTACTTAAGCCGAAAGGAAAGTGAAAAATCGTTACGCAAAATTTTTAGATAACTTGCTTGTTCACGTTTTAAGAGTTCTGGTAATCGCATAGCAAGAAAAGGAAAGAAATGTGAGTTGCCTTTTCTTAAGCGTTGCGCAAACTCCAGGTTGTCTGTACAAACGTTCGTTACTTTATTCTGTAGCACGCCGATGCCCGCTCACACCAGCATCGACCAATATCGAATTTCGTTCACGAGCACTTTGAAACTCTCGGCGAAAGAAAGCACAAATGGGACAAAATCTTAGAATTTTTAACCCGGAAACTAATCAAATGAGTGGGCGCCAACTCTGGGCACCCCTATGCGACGGAAACAGATAACCTCGCGGTATAAACCGCTCGGTAATTAACTAGTTCAGACAGAGTCTGCTGGGGCTCGCGAAAGGGAGCTGAAAATGTGTATACCGGAGATTAATGCTCATGAAATTATTTAAAATGGCTAGTAGGTTGGGTTAGGTACACTATTTAGAGTGGCCTCCACAGTCTATAAATAAGTTTACCTATCCTACTATGGCTACATCCACAACAGTATATAAGAACGCAACCGAAACACGTAGAATCGCCATCTTTTCAGGCCAATGACGTCATGCACAAATGTCTGCCAAAGTGGATGTCACCGTGCCTTCAGCTATGACATTACGTCATCGACATCCCTATGTCGTTTGCGATGGTGATCCGTTGAAATACGTTCTTCAGAGTGGGGTGGACTTGACGGGATTCCCTGGCTTCTTATTGGAGACCCGACTGTTCCCGCCGCCTACTTGGGCCTTAGTCGAGACTTGAGGGGAGGATAAAGCTTCGGCCGAAGACCTGCCTCGTTCGAGAGAGGAACGGCAGCCAGTCGAAGACGGTCGAGTCGGGTAGAAGACTCGGAGCCCCTCGCCCGTAAAATCGACCGACGGCGTTGCTGAATCGTTCGAGATTGTGCCCGAGCCCGGTCGAAGACCTTCTACGAGGCCTTCGTCGGCAAGGAGGCAGCCGAATCGAAGGGAACGACGCTTTTCGCTTCTGGGCCAAAATTCGTGTGATACATATATATATATTGTGGACCACAACCGGAAGTCGGGCCTTACCGCTAGTGTGGGGCTCGCTTCCGCTCGCCCCAATGACAAGTGGCTTGAAACAGTCATAAGAAGTAACATGATATACTTGTGGTGAATATACTCCTTTTCCCCTGACATTTTAAGACTACTAGTTCAGACAGAGTCTGAAGGGGCTCGCCTAAGCTCGCCCTGTTAGCAGGGGTCAGTATAGATGCACAGTAGCTGACATTGAAAACATACACACAGATACTGACTGATGTCTGCAGCATGCATGCTCTATTCAGGCGATTATGGAAATGCCATCATATAGCTAGGAACAATAGCAGCTTATGTAAGCGTTTCGACATCAGCTAAGTACATGCAGTGTGCTGGGTTCTGCTGCTGTGCAGTAGTTGCAGTAGTAACAACATGTTGATCCCATGTTGCAGCACAAACATTCCTGTATTGTATTGAAGGATGCTAATGATTTTATAGATGTATTACACAGCATCAAAATGAGTCAATGCGTAAATATAAAACCCTAACCCTACCCTAACCCTAACCCTATCCTAACTCTACCTTAACTTACTCCCTACTCCAAAAGTACTACACTGTATAGGAAGAAATACCAAATGTTGATAAATGTGTACATCAAAATGCATTGATGTCATCTCATTGTGTTAGACAGCTACAGCTTGCCCCATTCAGGTGCATATGTCAGCATGTGCACATAGGGTCTGTCCCATTTAGCAGCAGATGTGCCCAAGTAGGAGTACAGGAACAATAGCAGTTGGTGTATGCGTTATGACAACGTTACTTTGCGTTTCTATGTGTGAGACAATAGGGCCTTAACATGTATTTTGAGATTCCTTGTCCCACAAGAGAATCATTCAGACACAAAAGGTTCAAAAATATGAATATGTGGTCTAACAAACCATGTAAAGGTTTTAGAATGGTCAAAACAATGAGAAATAGATGTTTTAACACGTAAGATATAACGCCCGATTCGCCGAAAAAGGACCCTGGTCCCCCGGTCGTTTCCCACCTTTCAGAAGATGTCCCGAGTGTCCCCGCGTCTTTCTACTTCCAGAAGAATGTTTCTTGTGTTTGTCGAACGGTTCGAAGGAGATCAATTCGGCCAATACCAGAATTGGCAGTCGATCGAAATGGCACGGCGTCCCAGAGAAAGAAACGTCAACGTGTGTGAAAATTCGCCTCGATCTTGTCGAAAAGGGCATCCACGTCTTTCTCCAGACGTACCGGACGTCATGAAAAGAGTTTCCGTCCTTTTGAGGGTCGTACGATCGCGCCAGACGTCGAAAACGTTGGCCAAATTGTTGGCCTAAATACGTAATACAAGCATATATTATTATTATTATTATTATTATTGTTATTAAAGTGCATTGTAGGACAGTTGTCCAAAATAGCACTAAATAAAAAATTCCAAAGTTATTTAGTACCTATTTACTAAATTTTAATAGCTCCTTTCTAGATTTCTACATATTTAGAACAAATCTGGCAATCTTGGGCATTTCCAAACTCTTCAAAATCATGTCACTCTTTTCATCCTCATTCAAGTTTTCAAGATTCTCTTCCTCTCTGATCCAAACCCTATGCAAATCAAGCTTTGTGCATATTGTTAAAAAGTGCTTTTCGTCTTCAATTCCCTCTCCACATAATTTGCAAATTCTATCATCCCTCTTATTTCCTCTCCATCTACCCATCTCCACTTCCAATTTACAACACCCTGCCCTTAATTCAGCCCCTAATCTCCTACAGGATCTATCCTCTATGTATACAATCCCTCCCCTGCCTTCTCCATGTCTATCTCCGCACTCTATCAACTCCCTCCTCCACCATTCTAATTTACTTTTGTTTTTAACTGCTTCACCCCATTCACCTCTAACAGCTCTCCAAATACTAGATCTTACCATCGAATCAACTTGATAATTATTCAATCCCTCGAATAACTTTGCTCTTATCTCATGTTCTTCTACCCCAAACCATGATGCAAATTTCCTAATCCCTATTCCCCAATCACTATCTTCCCAAGTCGATCTAACTATTTTCTTTATCAGTCTGTTATCTCCCATTCTTTCAATCTTCATCCACAATCTGAAGGCCCGTAACTGAATCTCCCACCTAATTGGCAACCATCCTGCTTCTAGTTCTAAAGCTGTAATTGGAAATTTTGAATGTACTCCCAAGAAATTTCGAATCGCTGTCAATTGTACTCTTTCTAATTGTTTACCATGCTTTCCCATTAACCCCCACACTTCACACCCATACATCATACTTGGTAGAACTAGACTCGGGAATAATTTGGAAAATGACCTCCATCCTATCTGTCCTATTTGTCTTTTCATTCTTATTACCTCGTATAAAGCCTTCCTTCCCTTATTCAATGCCTCACTAATCATTGCTTTGTCTTCTAAGAATTCATTCAATATTACCCCAAGATATTTGTAAGATTGTGTTGTCTGAATTATTTGTTCTCCAATTTTGAAGACACATCTGGTTCGTTCTGTCTTTTTCCTTCTAAAATGTATTACATTACATTTCTCAACATTCACTTTCAGATCACAAACCTTACACCACTCATTAACCACATCAAAAGCTTTATTCAAATTATCATCACTATCAGCAAAAATTGCAAGGTCATCTGCATATAATAGCCCTGGTACTTTTGTAACTTCATCCACTTTAACACCAAGCCCATTATCTTTTAAAAGTTGCGGTAATTCATTTATATACAAACTAAACAACAAGGGAGATAGTACGCATCCTTGGCGTAGGCCAGATTGTACACAAAAAGACTTCCCACATTCCTCCCCAAGCTTCACAGTACATTTCACGTCTTCATAAATCGATTGCATACATTCTAACAATTTGCCTTTGATTCCCATTTTCCCCAACTTATCCCATAATTTGTCTCTGTTGACTGAATCATATGCCTTCTGTAAATCAATAAAGCCACACCTTAGACCATCCCCTACTTTCGAGTACTTTGATCCCAGCAACGATAACATCAGAATATTATCTACACACCCCCTACCCTTTCTAAAACCATTCTGTTCCTCACATAATAACCCATTTGATTCTGCTACCTCAATGAGCCTATTTCTCACAACTGTACAGAATATCTTATATACAACGGAAAGTACACTAATACCTCTAAATTTTCTAGGGTCTGGCACACCTTTTGAAGTCCCCTTAGGAATTGGCACAATGTAACCATTTCTCCAGGCATTGGGAATCTGATCTAACTCTAAACACTTCTCAAAAAACTTGAAGATGAAATCTGTTACTACCCCATTTTTTACCCATTTTCCTATAATCAAATCTTGCCCTGGAGCCGCATTCAGACGCACGTCTCTAATAGCTTTCTCTACCTCCTCTTTATCTAGTGACCTATCTAACTCATCAAATTTTCCACTACTACCACCTGTTACATCTAATTCAGAATCTGTGTCTCTTGTATTATTTTGATCGTCTTGATTATTCAGCAGCTCATTGAAATGACTCGTCCAAATATCAAAAACCTTGTCCTTACCTTCAATTAAGTTGCCCCTGCAATCTACTACCTTATTAAAATCCACCTTATATTTATCATTACCCATAAGCCCCTTGACCTTCTTCCACCATTTACTAGGATTTCTCCCCTCCAATTCATCTAGTTGAGCACATAGATCCTTCTCGAAAGCATGTTTAGCCTTTTCAACCTCCCTCTTATATTCATTTCTACTTTGTATATACTTCCTCCTTTCAATTTTCCCTTTTAGCCATTTTCTTTCCGCACCATGGAATTCTTTCCTCAACCTCCACAAATCTCTATTAAACCAAGGTTTACTCTTCCTCAACCTTCTCTTGCTAATTGGCTTAATTGGTTTGTGTTCCAAGCACTCAAAAACAGACCCACAAAACTCCTCATACATTTCATCAATGTTAATAGTACCCATGTTATTTCCTAACTTATTTTCCAAATTCTTCAGTTTAGGTTGCAGTTGTTCCAAATATTCTTCCTCATTATTGTTTGGATAGGTCCAGATTATCTTGTTCATAGAGTTTTCATCATCCAAAGACTCATTCCTATCTACAACACTATCTGAAACTACGATGGCCCATCTTAGAAGTGAATGATCAGGCTTCCTAGTTAGGATATCTCTATTGCTAATTTCACAGAAATCATTCATTGTTACTACCTCGAAATTCTTCAAATCATTCATGTTATCTATCTGTGTAATGCAATAATCTACTACAGATTTTCCTCTCCCTGAAATACATGTAAAATTGTTGTAGTTGTCATTTCCTCTCCCATTCAACATACACAAATTATGATCCTGCATTAATTCCATTAATAACTGCCCACTGTAATTCTTAACCAAATCAACAACCTTTCGTTCCTGCACAATCTCTACCCCAAAATCTGCAACCACACTTTCTTGAGAGCTCCCACATCTCCCATTGAAATCCCCACACAAAATAATCCTTCCCATTTCCTTATAGTTCAAAATTTGTTCCCCTATTCTTTCATAAATTTCCTCTACATTAACATTCCGACCTGATAGTTCTGGAGGAATGTAGCATATACATAAAAACAAACCCTCTCCTATGAGTTGATCATCTTTTTTCTTAAGCTCCACCCACAAAACATCTTCAATCGAATCATCTATCACCACCATTTCGAAACCTTGCTCCACTAGACTCTCTCTTACAAATACTCCAACTCCCCCCGAACCCCTTACAGCCCTATCATCTAATGATGTTCTGTTCCTGCCAATCCATGTATATCCCGGTAGGAAAGCACTCTCTCCTAGTCCTAGCCATGTCTCTGTCAATACTAGCAGGTCAGGGTTATAGTAATCTACCACCGCCTGTCTATAATCATCCTCAATTACCCCACGGACCTTATTGTCACCCTTAATCCTAGTATTTGACCACCCTTCCACATTCCAACATATAACATCAATGTAATCCTTATTGCTAATATCTACTGTAACATTTTTTCTCCTTTTGCAATATTTGGCTCTAGAGCCTACACTATCAAGCCTATTATTCATGATATTCTGACCTAATTTCTTACTAAAGTCACTACAGCCTCCATTAATCATCTTTGTATTACCTACTAACTCCCCATGCCTAGCTTCCCCTATATCCATTAGGTCTTCACCCCCCTCCCCATGGGGCTTCTTCCCCTCTTCGGTATCACTCTGACTCTGGCATTTCCTAAAAAAGGCATCGATTGTAGCTCCCAATGTTCCCAGTCACATTTTAAGGTCAGTTCCTGAAGGATTCTCTCTTCACCCTCTATCCAGAACCACCACTTAACTCCCTTCTCATTGTTAAATTCCACTCTCCTCACATTTATCTCACCCTTTGACCCTACTATTTTTTCTATCTCTCTTGTCACAGACTCTACTGTTACAGACCTTCTTGTCCCCCATACCTTCCGTCTCTTAATGTAGTGGCTCCCTGGGTTATATCCATTCCTCCTTGCATCATGGCTTCTGCGTTCGACTATCCTAGTTTCCACTTCCTTACTTCTTTCCGGTTTCTTCTGAATCTGCTCATTGATTCCTCTTTCAGACTCCTCACTGGTACCCTTACTGAGACTGCCATTAGTGCTCACCAAAGTCTGCAAACCATCTGTACTGTGCGGAACAGCCTGAACATTCTGTAACTTACCATGTAACTCACCTCTCCCTTTTCGAACCTCTGTACATTCAACTTCAGCTGCACGCACGGATGACTTATGGCCAGATGGAACATTCATACTCTTGGAGAGCTGGGGCGATATTGGGCCGGCCTCCGATCTAGGTACCTCCCCTTCACCAGTGCTATCTTCCTCTACCCTACCTTTGTGGGCCTTTTCTAACTGCTTCAATCTAAATTCCAACATCTCATTTACTCTACGTTGCTTAACTAACTCATTTTCCAAGGCCGCTACACGCCTTTCCATCCTCAGCAGATTATCATCAGTGAGGACTGTGACGCCAGGCTCCGCAACACTAGGGCTAACACCTTCACCATTGTACTGTCTGGAGCTTGCCAGCAGGCCAAAGTCGGACAGATCCGCATGAGTCCCACACCCAGTAGGTCCCTTACCTAGGACATCCTCAGATAGCTCCGTGGACACCCTGGTACTCGTCCCTGACTGGTTGGCTGTCTCCTCCTGTAAGCTAGGCTCAGTGTCTGCTGGCCCATCTCTATACTCCGGATCCAGTGTGCCCAATCCCCGGTCAGCCTCAGGTTCCCCCCGGACCGCACAGGAATTTAGTGAATTTTGCCTCTGCACTGGCATTGTCACAGCCTGCCTTATCAAATTCTGCCTCAGGACCAGCGCTTTCCCTAGTAGGTCTCCTCCTACCACTCTAATAGAGTGCTTCCATTTTCTTGCCTTCCCCTTCCCGCCTTCTCTCTCAAACTCTATAGGGGAGACCCAGTCATTACCCCATCTGACACACTTACTGCGCCCATCCTCTAGCTTCTCCCAGCACAACCTCCCCCGCGCCGAGCCACAAACTACGTAACACCATTCGTCCGAGTCCTCGTCATCGGCATCTCCCTCCTCCGATAGAGAATCCCGCGATAAATCAGCTTCCATGAAATTGCCATCGATTCTTCCATCTTCTGTGCTCATATCCGCATTAAAAAGGCTACGCGTAAGATCAGTTGCTAATTGTGGTTCGTAATCGCCCTGCAGATCTTCCAAAATCTCTTGCTCTACGTACGAAGCCGCCATCTTTCCCGCCATCGATATGTCTGATATACACTTTTCGATATGCCGATATACACTTTTCTACAATGTACATATTAATATTATTCATGTCAATCCAGATATCTGTGATGGTTAGTCTACTGTGCCTTTTCATAACCTAATGGTAATTATGCAAACAAACTTGATATATATATATATTTCCACACCGGAAGCGTAGGCGGGCAGGCGGCCGACTCGCAAGTGTGGGGCTCGCTTAGGCTCGCCCCAATTATGTCATAGGTCAAGTTACCACATACCATATCACAACAGAGGTTTCTTAACATCCTTAATTAATTGATAGCATGGATCAGACCTGCAAACTGTACATTAGGTATCATGGCTCATACACTTTTCTACAATGTACATATTAATATTATTCATGTCAATCCAGATATCTGTGATGGTTAGTCTACTGTGCCTTTTCATAACCTAATGGTAATTATGCAAACAAACTTGACAATGAAAAAAATCATAACAGGGTGTACTTTCAAATACATTTATAATGCATCATGCACTACCAACCATGCATTAGTTACTAGAATTGAAGCATGAAGTAGAATTGAATATTATTTAGAATCAGTAACAACGATAAAGAAAAATGACGCATTGAACTGGGTTATGCTACTAGTGTGATATACTGTTCAAAGTATTTATTAAATGCAAAACACTACTCCGCCAGTGGTCCGTTCATGTAGTTCAAAGGGTGAACTTCATCATCAGTATCTGTGTAATAGAAAAACACTGCATCCATAATCTCCTCGTGGTTAACCCTTCCAGACTTTTTGATATCCATGCAATCAAAACAGGCAGTAGCTTTATCAAGGCCTAAAAGCTTGCCAGCGACTTTCACATAACCATCCTTGGAGACGTAGCCCTTGTTTTGTGTGTCCATCCTTGTCAGAGCCTTTTTGGCCATATCGTTCGCAAATTGTCTGAAACGCGGTTCTTTCACTACCTTCCACATGTTATCGACAAAGTTCGCCTCAGATAAACGGTAATCATCGGGAACATCTTTACCGCCGTTGTAAATTTCAATCCACACCTTACGCTGTTGTTGGCGCTCACTCTCAATATCGAGGTCGGGGAAGGCTGATAGTCTAAGCTGAAGAAAACTGTCCAAGTCGGAATATGTCAGATAACCGTCTTTGTCGAGGTCCATCTGACGAAAAATTGTCTTCATTTTCCTAGTCCAGTGTTTGGGGTGGTTTGCTGCCATGATAGTATGATACTCGCTAAATGTTTCAAAGATCAAAAGGTAGCCTTTGGACGAGACTCGTCACTCTCTTCTAGCTTCTCGGAATTTTCCCTACTGCGCATGCGTACTGTATTCAAACTTGTTGAAACCTGTTTCATATTATTGCATCATCGTAAGTCATGTGGTTAGTCACATGATAATGACGTCATACTTCTGTTTCATGTCGCCGTGTTCTCGATCCCTTCTATATAAGGAGATCCGTTACGGAGGAGTCTGCTACAAAAGTAAATCTATGTTATTGTGTGTGCGTGCGTACACGTGTTATAATTTGGGTGTGCCCATGCACACACACATACTTCCTCTTTTCTGTGTTTGCTCGACAGAGCAATACAGGCCACAGTCATGTAGGTCCCTTTGGTTTTGCTTGGCAGTATTTTGAGTGCATCTGATATCCCTGTTTCTTGAATGATTTCTTACAGTTGCTGCATGCATAACTGACTGTGCTGTTGGACTATGCTTCTGTAATTGGTGGTTAGTGAGACCAGCTTTGGAGAGGGAAACAATCTTCCAGCTCCTGATTCAGTTCATCTGCTGCTAACTTCGCTACCCCGCTCCATGCTTCCCTTTGTGAAGCTGTTTGTCTCCAGTCAGTTAGGAGGTGGTATCTTTGGAGGTCATCTTGGATCACATCACACCATCAAATGGTAATTGGGAGTTGTCCATTTTTTCCATGTGTCCTAGCCACCTTAGACATCGCTCCATGATCAACACTTCGGTTCTTGCTATTCCAGCACGTGTTCGCCTCTCAGTGTTCCTAATGTTGTCCCAACGGGATACACCTGGAATCACTCTCAAGCAGCCTGTAATGAAGCCTTGTAGGCGAGCAATGTGAGCAGATAGAGGAACCCATGTTTCACTGCCATACAACAGAGTGGAAAGGATCACAGATTTGAAGAGGCGCAGCTTGGTATGGGCCTTCAATCGTCTTTGACTCCAACAGACTTTGTATAGAGGCTTCGGAATGTGTTGGATGCTTTGCTGATCCTTAGACTGATCTCAAGGTCAAGAATACAATCATGTGCTATTGTGCTTCCCAAGTATTCAAAGTGTTCCACCACTGCTATGGGCTCAGATGCCTCGCTAAGCTGGACAGGTCTGGGTGTATTTGTTGGGGAGCTTGATAGACAGATAGCTAGGATCTTGGCCTTCTTGGTGTTGATGCACATCCCCATGCCGGAGCAGGTGATGTGTAGTGTGGAAAGAACGTCCTCTAAGGTGTCCATAGAGTCAGCGATGAGTGCCATGTCATCAGCATACTCTAAGTCACTCATAGAGACCTGGTTCTTCATTTTCCTTCTGCTTCCCACCAGAGGATCTCTGATGTTGTACAAAACTCTAAACCGACATCAGGATGACGGGCTAGGGTGGCAGCAATTATGGCATCAAAGAAGAGGTTGGAAAGCACTGGTGCTAAGACATCACCCTGACGCACACCACCCTGACGCACACCAGTGCTGATGATAAACTCTTTTGATGTCTGGCCATATGCCCTTATATAGCACCCTTGCATGGTGTTGTGATGAAGGACTCTGAGGATCCGGATCAGTTTACTTGGCAGTTGGTACTTGGACTCAATAACTGACCAAAGTGCTTCGCAGTTTACGGAGTCATAGGCCCTTCTCAGATCTACAAATGAAAGGAACAGTGGAGTATGAAACTCTCTTGCCTACTCTGCCAGGATTCTCAGATTGAAGATCTGGTTGACACAGTCCCTGCCCTTTTGAAAACCACACTGGTTTTCCCTTAGTAGGTGGTTGACCATCTTGGAAATTCTTGTTTGAAGGACCTTACAGAAGACCTTTCCTGGGACACTGAGGAGTGCAATACCTCTGAGTCAGTAGTTGTCACAGTCCTGGAAAGATCCTTTCTTCTGCAGTGGGATGGTAAGCTGCTTTGCCCAGTCTTCAGGAACAGATTCTTCCTGCCATACCACAGAGATCAGGTTCAGTAGCCATTGGACAACAACATTGCCTCCCAACTTCAGTAGCTCAGCACTGATGTTATCTGCACCTGGAGCTTTGTTGTTTTCATCATTTTTACTGCAGACTTGATCTCTTCTTCATCTGGACATCTAGTGTGTGACTCAACATCATCATCATGATGAACTACTGGATTCAATTGTGCCACAGAACTGGCAATGGTACCAACAATGGTGGTAGAAACATTACTGAGTTGTGAGAAATAGCCATGCCAATGATCAAGCATATCAGTAGTGCTAGTTAGGAGAGTTTGATTACTTGACAAAAGTGCTTCATTTGTTTTAAGATTCTGTTTGTTTTTTAGGAGTTTTAGATCCCTAACTAATGAACCACCACTACCATTCTTAACAGCTCTTTCATGCATCTCTTCCGCTTCCACTGCTTTAGCTTCCCAACATTCATCCCTTGCCTTATCAGCACATTTCCTTGACAGATCTTTCAGCCTCATATATTGTTCCTTGAAACTCATTGGGTGACTGTTGTCTGGGGATTTGGACCATTTCATCCATAAATCTTGCTTTTTCCTAGACGTCGCGCACACCTCATCAGTCACCCAATCTTTCTCCTCTTTCAGAGGTATTGTTGGTAAACAGCTTTGTGCCTTATGAAGGGAGTCCTTAGAAGTATTCCAATTTGCAATCTTTCTCCACTTCACCAGGAGGGTCTTGTTTCAGCTCCTCTGTTAGCACTTTTCTAAAGGTGTCAACCTGCTCAGGCATCAAAAGACTAGGGTTAAGTTGGTACTTTGCGAAAGGCTGAAGAGTCTTTCTCTTGACCTTAAGTTCAGTCTCACTTTAGATACAACCAGTCTATGGTCAGATTGGAGACAAGTACTACGAAACACACTGGTGTCTAGAACACTTGACCTAAACTTTGGTCCACAACTACATAATCAAGAAGATGGCCCTGATGACCCATCTGTGCAGGGTGAAACCATGTCAGTTGGTGGCAAGGGCGATGCTTGAAAAGGTGGTAGTCAGCACTAACCCATTCAGAGCACAGAAATAGAGCAGTTGTTCACCATTTCTGTTTAGCTCAGCTGGACCAAATCTACCTAAGGTACCTCTCCAAGTGCTGCATAGCATGCATCATTTCCAACTCTGGCATTGAAATCACCTACAACAAGCAACATGTCCTGTTTAGACACTCTTGCAATCTCTGATTGTAGACTGTCACAGTGGTAGAAAGACTCTGTATCAGCTTCATTACCATGTTCATTTGTGTGAGCATAGACAGCAATGCCAGTGTACAACTTAATACGAGTTCATAAGATCCTTTCAGAGACAGGGACGAATTTGGAATGAGCAGTCTGCCATGCAGTTGTAGCTCTTTTACTAAGCACCAGAGCAACACCTCTGCATCTATTGTGACGATCTTCAGGTGCCATGCCCGAGAACATGATGGTGGAATCATCCATCCTGGAAATGCCATGACCTGGCCACCTCACTTCTGAGAGAGCAAGCACATCGATGGATTTTTCCTTCATGGTATGCAGAACCTCACATAAATGTCCATTCTGCCTAGAAGGATTGCCAAGCGAGCGAACATTCCAGCAACGTATACATTCGGATGCGGTGACTAGGGGTTAAAAGATTGCCTGACGACACTTTATTCTTATTTACTAACTGCAGTTTTTTAGATCCATCCGTAGACATGATAGCAAGATCTGTGAACTGATCAGGCTCACGAGTCCAGATGTTGACTATGTTACCAGGGCCATCACGCAGAGGTTGTCAACATTGACCCCCCCCACACACACACACACGTGTGTGTGTAAGTATATGTGTATTTGTCTGTTTATCAGTCAGGTCATCTGCTTGTCTGTCCCTCTGCCTGTATTTCTGTGTGTGTCTGTATGCGTTCCAATGAATCAGATGGCTTTTTACACATGTTGACCTCAGTTGGTGAACACTAACCATGGACCTGCTGCAGTCGAGGCCCAAGAGGCAATGTACCATTTGTATGGTAGCTCCCTATGCAAGTGTACCTGAGTTTTATATTCAAATGCCATGGCAATAATATCACTTAACCTATGTTGACCTTTGGCTCTAAAGGTCATCCAAATTTTCTCATTACTATGGAAATGAATATATTATTTCCATGGCAACATAAAGTGCATGCCCACCCTACCAAGCCACATGTGTTGACCTCAGGCATAGGAGGGGCAAGGACATTCTGTGGTGGACTGCTGGAAGACCACTGATGCCAGGTGTGTACACAGCCTACATATGTATGTACACTATGTACAATGTGTATATAGTGTGAATATGAGTGTGTGTGTGTGTGTGTGTGTGTGTGTGTGTGTGTGTGTGTGTGTGTGTGTGTGTGTGTGTGTGTGTGTGTGTGTAGTGTATGCCTAGGGTATATACTAGTATTCAGTCCATAAGCAATGCACACATTTGAAGTTTCTCCATACTCAACTTACAGCTAAGGTTTGACTACTGGTGATGTTGTGATTTCTGCACCCTGTATGTGTAGTTGATACATTTGAATGTGTATACTCCAGAACTAGTTACATATATATATGTCTATTGATATTCCCATTTCGGTTGCTTCATTAATAGACGTTCCCATGTTAGACAATACATCGTCACTTTTGTATGTCCAATGTGTGAGGATTATGTGGTGTGTGTATGTGTGTGTGTGTGTGTGTGTGTGTGTGTGTGTGTGTGTGTGTGTGTGTGTGTGTATGTGTGTGCATGTGTGTGTACGTGCATATGTGATGTCTGGAAACACCAGGATTAAGCATGTGGTGCTGTTCCCACAACAAAAGTTGTCATGTCTACAACTGCCACTGACAAGACATCCTTCAATAGAGTCCTCCCCACACTATAAGCACTAATGGCCCAACCAGCACTACAGAACCAAATGTTCAAGTTAGCTCATCTGTTGCAATGTTTCATTTGTTCACCTGAAAAGTGATAGAGAGTATATTGTGGAATGGATGTGTTTTTAAAGTCTTAGTTGCTATGGAAACAATAGATTCTAACATGATGACCTTTACCAATAGATTTTACCTTGATGATTGCTTGCCCAACTCGGTGTTACTATGGTAACAGTCACCTAATCAGACAACCCTAGAGACACACTCTCCTGTGACCTCGTGTTTGGTTACTATGGTGATACATATTGGGCAATCACCGGCCCTTCCAGTCACCATCCAAACTATTTGGAAGGTGACTGGAAGTCTGGGCCCCTGGCCTCATTGAGGGCAAAATTCAGGGATCTTGGAAGGTTAAGCCCTCTGTATTTCCTAAATTCTGTCTACAGGCCTGGACAGCATTCTATTATCATAGCTTGGTAGTTCATTTATACTGTCACAGCCTTTAAACTCATACACTGTGCATAATGTTTGTATATAGCTCTCATGCTGTGGTGTATATTCATGTAGCTCTCATGCTGTGGTGTATATTCATGTAGCTCTCATGCTGTGGTGTATTCATGTAGCTCTCATACTCAACTGTAGTGTATTCACTGGTTCTCTTTCCACATGTGTATTTGTACAGATATGTGAAGCTGCAGGCTGTGAATGAAGATGATGCCATGTTGGGAGCAGAATCTGAAGATTAAATGTTTATATATAAATCTACAAGTTTTACAATGTAAATTCATAGCATGGGACTGGGTTAATTGTAGTTTGATAATTATTTTATCACGAGTGAACTATACTTTTCTAGCTTTTTTTTTAATTATATTGCATTATAATAGTGATATGTAGCAATCATGGCTACTATAATATAATAGTGAAAAAAAATTGTATAATATTTATTATATTGATTTTATATATAGTGACATAGCTACATGCAGGTAATTTATATATAATATTAGTAATGTTTTTATAATGTATTATGTATTATAAGACGTATCCTAGAGGTTGAACGTGGAACCTTCACCCCCATTGTTTTATCCACTACCGGGGGTTGGGGGCCATCAGCAGCCATCACGTACAAAAGATTAGCTTACATGATTGCAGAGATACAAGGGTCGTCTTCAAGTGATGAAAATGATCAAATGTAAAATCTCGTTTGTCTTAATCGATGCAGCTTTTATGTGTTTGAGAGGTGCAAGATCTTCGTGGCACAAACCTGCGAAAACAAGCATTGACAAGCCAGGCCCTGTGGATTTATTCTTCAACATATGTTGATCAATTTACATAAACAATAATATTATTATTATCTTTAATATTATATGCCGTTTATTTTTATTAGCCTTTATCACTGTATAATTAGCCATTACAATTGTATTATTGTACTATAATAATTATGACACATTTTTTGTTAAAAAATTATATATTATAAGAAGTACAATTATAAATAATGAGCATATTGTCACTTTTTGCATGCATATAATAATAATAATGATAACACAATTATGATGTACTATGATATAATAATAATACTAGTATATACTGGCATATAGATTGCATTGTCATTAACCCGCCACCACTTCATCTGCCAAATTCTTTAATCTGCCTTAATTTCCCAGTACCAATATAATGTATAAGTACCAATGAATATCCAGTTAATGCACCAAACTCATTAATCCACCATACTTGTTAATCTACCATATTCTTCAAAACCAAATTGTGGTGGATTAACGAGTATTCACTGTAATAATATTATTATATAGATCATACCTGTATACGTATATGATTATGTATAGTGGTATATACATGCACTTCCTCCCTACTGTCAACCCTTTTGGTAGAGCATGTTTACAATGTACATGTCCATGCACTAGCCTGGCATAGTGTATATATGATAATATCACACATGTATACAGGTTGTACATACTGGCTTATTAATTTTACTTCCAGCATATGATTGATCTATTTGCTTGTATGAAATTATTATACTATTGATGATGATCAGATTTTAATTGATTGATTAATCGATTTATCAATCATCTATTATTATTGGGGAATTGTGTGTGTGTGTGTGTGTGTGTGTGTGTGTGTGTGTGTGTGTGTGTGTGTGTGTGTGTGTGTGTGTCTGTGTGTGTGCATGTGTCTGTGTGTGCTTTATGGTCTGTCATTAATTCCTGTACCATGTAGACCTAGCTAGGCCTATTGTTGGATTAACATTTGCCCGAACAGGGCCCTTGATGTCATTTTGTTTCATGAAATAACTCATGCAATGGTGAGGCAGAGTGATTCTGTGACAAAACTGGCAATCATAAGATGTAAACTCAGTCGTTCATTCATGCACCTAGGCTATGGTGGCCCATAAGAACACTTCCGCCGCCATTGAAATTGCATGCCAAATCGCCCGATTCATTCGTTTCGGTCCATTCGATAATATCTTCGGATGAATCGGCAATGCCGACTCGCCGAATTCGATCGCTTAATTCGCTCGATTCAATAATATCTTCGGATGAATCATAGGTAGTATAGTAAGAGAGAGGGTTAATATCTATGGATAAATCGGCAATGCCATATTCTGGTCACCTGCATATTACGTGACTGTATCAACTGGAACTGCAACCAACAACTGCAACCCTGGCTCGGAGACCTGCTATTCCACCCAGGCTCATACGCTGGTCCAGCAAAAGAGGTCTTTAGCTCCTAAATTGTGGACTTCGATGTTAAATTTCATATACTATAACTAAAATTCAAGTGTTAGATCCAGAAATGGCATACCAAGAAGATTACACTGATGACAAGTGAGTTAAAATCTAAGGCCTTGAAACTTGTTTTGCTCATGATACTTGGAGATCACCATTTCGTTGACTAATGTTTACTACGTTGTTCCAATTGAACACATACTTTCGGTCCGGCAGCAGGAGTCATTGACACTGATTAAACATAATATAGTTATGAATGGAGTTCAAAATAAAAGTTCATATAGACCAACATTAATATTAATGGATACATAGAAGAATTTATAATAGAAAATGCATAGAAAGAAGCTATGTCAGGATGTTGACACACTGTGCAGGTCACACTTTACATAATATTATTATTCATTAGACTATCGTCTACCACATATGTATCAAATTAAGTACACAAACGTGGTATCATCACTATGTCAAACATGTGGATGTCTAGCTAAATAAATGCTGACAGGCCTTTCAGGTCATCAATTGGCAGGAAAATGAAAATGCACGAATATACAGTCTTTAATCTTGCAGTCTTCCTGTGAGAGGCAGCCAACTATGAACTGACAGTTTCGTTGTAAGTTACCCATGTATGGCTGTCATTGTCACTGTCCCATGGCAGGTGCTGTACTTTCCAGCTTTCAAAACTGTCACAAATTTCTGCATTAACGGCAACAAAGCCATTTCCCACCATCAAATCCTCAAATTCTTCTGGCCTCCACCAATCCAACCATCTGATGACATCAAAACAGCCAGAAGTAGCCTGGATTCATGAAAGCCTGTTGGACACAAGAGAAAAAAAACAAATTCATTACCTCACCTAGAACAAAATACACATACATAAATACATACCATGTAATGTGGTATGTATTTATATATTATGGTATTGCCAGTAATGAAGTACTCTGTGGCTACTTTAACAAGCTGTCATTTGAGATGTTATCACCTGCAATAGTTCAAGTAGATTGTAATATGGCCTGTCATTGACCATTTAACAATACATCATTCTCATGTGGGAGTGGTGCAAATTTCTGCCCAAGCAGCTTCTTGATAGTAATTGTCAATGTGGACACATTTTGGCATCAAGCAAGAATCCTGTAAGTGAATGATCAAAACTATATCCAAACAATTCTATATTCATATTATATCTGATTCAATATCAAATATCAAAACTGGAGACAGTAAAAATAAATTCTAAACTTTTGCTTTGTGAAACTTCACAGATTAACTTACTCCTGCTTTATTTCTTTACTAACCAAAAGAGATGTCAGCTCTTGAATAGTCATCACAACAGCATTGAGATATTCCAGGGGCACACTAATTACATGGTGGCGTTACCTGGTATCATGAGCAAAGCACGTTTCAAGACCTTAGATTTTAACTCACTTGTTATCAGTGTAATCTCCTTGGTATGCCATTTCCAACAAGTGCAGAGGGGGCACCAATTAGGGTGATGGTCAACACTGTATAATGTAGGTATTCATTGACATTGACATCAATTCTTCACCCATCACGGGCCCTTATCAGGCTATGAATTGTGGTACACTGGCTTTCAATTTGTCAGTGATAAGCATCGTGAATATCATTAGACATTGTCTACTGAGAGTGGAATGGTGGAATGGTTGAAAGGATTTAATGGACAAAGCAGCGGAAATTTATTAAAATTCATTAATTTCATGGAATTAATGTACATAATATGTACACATGTATAAGTAAACAAACAACAAGCCACCAAAACATGTCTGATAACAGTGCCAACATAATGCTAATTTAAATTATGAGGTCACACACAGGCCACTGCTACTGTACATTGGGTGAAGGTTCTGGGCAATAAGGTGGGGGTGGCTTCCTGTGCTACTCACTTAATCACTTCCTGTTATTTATCAATTTGCTTGCATCATTAAAGATAATCAGATTTGAAAAAAAATTGATTAATTAATCAATTAATTGTATACTGACACTAACTGAAAAGGTATGGAGTTGAATACAACAGTCCAATATGTATATATGTATGTACACGTACGTACTTTTTTCAAGACCAGCAGCTGCTATAGCTAAGTCACTCACTCACCTCCACAGGCTTCAGCTCCTCATCAAGTCTCTTCAAGGTTTTCTTTTGCTGTTCAATCTTCTGTTCTGTTTGTCTCAGAAGATCACTGGCATACTGCGTATGGTACATGGAGTACATATGTACGTCAGTGTGTGCAGTACATCAATACCTTGTATGTACATACAGTACGCACATATGTACAGTATAAATTAGTGTTGAAAATCGCCTGTAAGTTTCTAATCTATTGTAATTTTCAAATTGATTCTCAGTGCATAGTAACTGATTGTTCATTTGATTAATCACTGGTGTAACCAGAAACCATTCCCACTTTATTAGGCTGAGTAGTCATCCAATAGACATGATGTGGAGTCTTAAAAGTCCTTTTCACATTTCAGGTACTCTTGAAGTACAAAATTGAACCCATGGAGTGAAGGTCCTGGGTGATGAGGTGGGGGTGGCTTCCTGTGCTACTCACTTAATCACTAGCTTCCTGTTATTAATCGATTTGCTTGCATCATTAAAGATAATCAGATTTGAAAAGAAAATTGATTAATTAATCAATTAATTGTCCCAGTACTAGTATGAATGTACATGTAGTACATGACTTCCAAGTAGTGCATGCAGCACATCAATGCTACATCAACACATCAATATTTACAGTGGAACCAGCATGATCGGACAGCTCCATAATCCAACATCCCCTATAATCCAATATCCTCTATAATCCAGCATTCTCTATAATCCAACATCCTTCATAACGGGGTAACATTCTGAGACACACTATGACGTTTCCACCAGACGAGGTTATGAGGTGAATGTTAATCGCTTGTGAGTGTAAGGATCACGATACATAAGTACATACTGCACACAAGTGACTGTATCAACTGGAACTGCAACCAACAACTGCAACCCTGGCTCGGAGACCTGCTATTCCACCCAGGCTCATACGCTGGTCCAGCAAAAGAGGTCTTTAGCTCCTAAATTGTGGACTTCGATGTTAAATTTCATATACTATAACTAAACTTCAAGTGTTGCATCCAGAAATGGCATACCAAGAAGATTACACTGATGACAAGTGAGTTAAAATCTAAGGCCTTGAAACTTGTTTTGCTCATGATACTTGGAGATCACCATTTCGTTGACTAATGTTTACTACGTTGTTCCAATTGACCACATACTTTCGGTCCGGCAGCAGGAGTCATTGACACTGATTAAACATAATATAGTTATGAATGGAGTTCAAAATAAAAGTTCATATAGACCAATGACACATGGTATATATGTAGTACATACAACAGTATGTACACATGTTTGGTGAGTCACAATTAAGATTGTATCATGATGTGTAGATAGTGTGAAACTACTGGAAGGTGAGTCTACTCATACATATAGTAGAACAGTCTGCTCAATCCAGACAATCTGAGTTCGAATTTCTGGATATGCAAATGAGTAGGCTTGTTCTAGCAATCTACTGTCTAGCATAATATTATTGATCTGTGACAGGTTGAAATTCTGCTAGTCACATTTTCTTCATTTGACTGTGGCCAGGGTTTGTGCTCATCCAGATTACACATCACAAGACAGATAACCAGTGTCGTCCACCAAACCTCACCATGTGGAGTCCTAGCTCTTGATGGCAGAACATTGTTCAGAACAGCCCTGGAGACTCATCAAGATGGCACATCATCATCTCATCCACATCAGCACATCGGGAGGTTACCTGCACCCTCTAGTGTGCAATGGACGGCATGGAAAGATGAACGATGCAGTCTCAAGAAACAAAGAATACAAGCACAGTGGAGCAATACAGTAGTGGTAATAGTGATTGGAATATATGGACAATTGGAACAACCAATTTAGTAACAAGCAAACTATGAACTGTTGAAAACATGTTGCAAGGAAAACACAGGTTGGTATGCTTACTTCTCCGTTTATCACTTTCTCCATACTTGAGTCAAGGGTTCTTGTCTCCACCTTGTTGGGCTGATGGTGAAAAAAAGCATACATGTATTGACATCTACTACCACAGGGGCGCCGGAACCGGTCCGGCAGGTCCGGCGGGTGCCGGACCAATGTTAGTCAGAGAGACAAATTTTATAGAAATGAAAGATAGGCATTTTAAGCAAGTTTCCTACTTGAGAGGGAAGGGGGGGGGCACTAACCAAATCTTAACCAGATATATGTAATCCGAATGGTTCTAATCATGGGTCAGAGGACGGAATTTCTGGAAAGAAGTGCTAGGCAGTGACACTCCTGGCTCCACTTACCCACGTGCACGTGCAGCCGGGGTTCTTGTTGCGACAACCATTTTTATTGAATTATTGCGCAACCACCACACACTAATACGAAGTCTTTTTGTCTACAGTGCGGAACACTTAGAGATCAGTAATAAGAATCATAATATCTTAAAGCGAATTTGTTTATAAGCGATTAATATCGGCTTAAATTACGTGAAATACCTTTAGTTTTCTTCGAAATGGCCACGAGTACTAGTTCTGGTTCGGCGCGCGCTAGCAAGTCTTCTGCACAGGTTCCTGTGAAGTTTCATCCACCGGAGGGCTACAAGTTTCAAGTTCGCACGTTTGGGACCAAGGGTGAGAAGCGTTCGTTCAGGTCTGAGTGGTGCGTGAAGTATGATTGGCTGCACTATGACTGCACTGCCGACGCTGCTTTCTGCCATCTCTGCATGACAATAGAGCTTGAGAAAAGGTTCCTAGCCAGCACAAAACGCGATCCTGCTTTTATTACCAAGGGATACACCAACTGGAAGGATGCCACCAGCGCCTTTAACACTCACATGATGAGTCAATGTCACAAAGAAGCTGTTGCTGCCATGGAGCTTCCAAGGCAAACTGGTGATGTTTGTGAAAGACTGAGCAGAGAGCATGAGCAGCAAAAGGCCGAAAACAGAGCCATGTTCCGAAGAATTCTCCAGAATATACGTTTTCTTGCCAGGCAAGGCTTGCCACTGAGGGGACATGGAGATGGTACTGACAGCAACTTCACCCAATTGCTACGTTTACGAGCCTTTGACGCACCTGCTGTGTTGCCATGGATGGAGAAGAAGTCAGACAAGTATGTTTCCAGTGACATTCAAAACGAGTGTTTGCAGATCATGGCCCTGAGCATCCTTCGACAGACTAGTGCCAGCATTGTCAAGAGTGGCATTTTTACAGTGATGGCTGATGAGTGTACCGACGTTGCCAACAAGGAGCAGTTTGCGGTTTGCATACGCTGGGTAGACGAATCCCTCACCAACCATGAAGATGTCATTGGAGTGTATAACGTTGGCACCATTGATGCAAACACCCTGATAGCAGCAATTCGTGACGTACTGTTGCGCATGAATCTAACAATGGCACAGTGCCGTGGCCAATGTTACGATGGAGCTTCGAACATGACAGGAAGCAAGCATGGCGTTGCTGCCCAACTTCTTGCAGAGGAGCCACGTGCACTTTTGACCCATTGCTATGGCCATGCCCTCAATCTTGCTGTGGCTGATGCGATGAAGCAGTCCAAAGTGTGCCATGATGCTTTCGACACAGCATTCGAGATCAGCAAACTCATACGGTTTTCACCAAAGAGGAATGCTGCTTTCGACCACATCAAGATTGAGAATCCCGCTGAGGAAGAATCAGGGCCAAGCCATGGCATCCGTTCATTCTGTCCAACAAGGTGGACTGTGCGTGATGATGCTATTGAGAGCATCCTTGACAACTATGATCCACTGAAGAGGCTGTGGGATGAGTGTCTAGAGACCAGACTGGAACCAGACATCAAGGGTCGCATCATTGGTGTCCAGACACAGATGCTACGCTACAGCACTCTGTTTGGTCTTCAACTGGGGAAGAAGATCCTGAAGATTACTGACAACCTCAGCCGCACTCTCCAGCACCAGGCAATGTCAGCAGCCGAAGGACAAGCAGTAGCTGAGTTGACTGTACGCACTCTGAAAGGCATGCGTACTGAAGAGTCCTTTGCTATTTTTTTTGATCTTGTAAACGGTTTTCATGAGATGTCTGGCACGGATTCTCCTGTGCTGCCTCGTAAGAGGAGGGCTCCTCAACGGTTCGAGATTGGCTCGGGGGAAGGCTCCCACAGTGAAACTGTGGAGGAACATTATCGACACCAGTACTATGAAGCACTAGACATTGCCATCACAAGCATCACTACACACTTCGATCAGCCAGGCTACGCTATGTACAAGAACCTGGAAAGTCTGCTTGTTCATACTTCAAATGGCCAGGACTGTGATGAGTACTTCGATCATGTGACATCGTTGTACAAGGACGACTTTGATCGAGCTCTTCTATCAGCTCAGCTACAAAACCTTCGCACATGGTTTGCTGACAGGGAGCCAAGGACAACAGGGACGGTGTCCCTTGGGCAGTGTGTGGCATTCCTCCAAGGCCTCTCACTGGCACAGAAGTCTTTCTTTTCAGAAGTGTGTCAACTTACTCGCCTGATTTTGGTCATGCCTGCTACAAATGCAGTTAGTGAGAGGTGTTTCTCAACCATGAGGCGTCTGAAGACCTACCTTTGAAGTACCATGAGTCAGAGCAGGCTGAATCATGTCATGTTGCTCAGCATCAATCGTGAGAGGGTGGACAAACTTGCCATTAATGTCATCGCAGATAAGTTTGTTCAAGGTAGCGAACATCGCCTTCGCCTATTTGGCAAATTCACAACCAATGCATGAGTGTTTTCTGTGAGGATGCTTGTACTACTCTTGCTTGATATGTACAACTGCTTATTTGTACTACTGATACTTGATGTACTACTCTTCCACTGTATTTCCCAATGACGAGTTGAAAAATGACTTTTACTGGTTTAATTGCATGCATTATATGTAGGAGCAATTGGCAATGCACTATCACACATACATACATGGATACCTCAAAATTGCTTTGAAAACACTTGCAGAAAGCCT
>OZ026570.1:1797220-1847220 GCA_964020155.1 Chondrilla cf. caribensis
ACAAGTGTGCCTAAGTTTTATATTCAAATGCCATGGCAATAATATCACTTAACCTACCTTTGGCCCTGAAGATCATCTATTTTATTCATTACTATGGAAATGAACATATTATTTCCATGGCAACGCAAGGTGCGTGCCCTCTGTACCGAGCCACATGTGTTGATCTCAGGCCTGGGAGGGGCAAGGACTTTCTGCTGGAAGACCACTGATGCCAGACGTGTACACAGCCTAAGTGTGTACACTGTGTACACTGTGTATAGTATGAATATGATTGTGTGTGTGTGTGGTATGTGTGTATGCATGGGATATACAAGTATAGTATTCAATCCTACACAAACAGTGCACACGTTTGAAGTTTCTCCATGCTTAACTGCCAGCTAAGGTTGCACTCTACATTGATTCTGATCTTGTGGGAGGATTCTATTTCAAAGGTATTCGTCTGTGTTCCTCCGGTTGCCTGCATTCCTCTAGGAAACACATTCACAGAATTGACGTTGAAGGCATTAAATGGCATTTTGGTGCAACTGGAAGCATTGTCAAATAGAATACACCTAGGAGGAAACCATCATTTGTCATATTTGTGAGCAAAGAAATTGCATCTGAATATAAATTACCTTGAGCATCAGGATATTTGGCTTCAAAGATGGTGATGGCCTTTTCCTCTTGTTTGAGGAATGATTAAGTTCTGAGAATGACTTTTAATAATCAATCCACATGATGTTTGGGCCCAAATCTCTTCTCCAGAACTACTGTAAACTTTTCCCACAAGTCGGGGGCATTTGGTCCAGAATGTGTGTCAAAGCAAAGGATAATAATATTAAGGAGAACTGACCCGTTATATTTGAGCTTCTCTAATGTCTGCAAATCCTTGCTATTGCTTAGAACTCTAACCTCAGAGGTGTAGAAAATGCAAACATTTATCACTAGGACAAAAGATAAATTTCATGATCCATTATGTCTTCATGAAATACAAAGGAAACTTGGCATGTCCTATACTGTTCCTGGTGTCAAGGAAATGCCAGATTTCGGTAGCATATTTCATGGTACCTCACAGGACATTTTTCATGGATCATATAATGTACATTTTATGTACATAAAATGTTAATATATTTCATTAGGTCTTGCATGTAGATACAATTATAAGGAAATTTATCACTTATTATTGATTTAATCCTACACCACTTCACATCAAATTAAATTATCAATTATTCCATTTGTCAATAAAAAAAATATTAGTTGTAGGAAAAGACATTATAATCAGTAAAAATACAGCATTAAAGACAATAACTAAAATTAAAACAGTTTGTACATTAAAAAAACACTATTTACTTAACTGTTAATAGCCCACGCAGGGTAGTTATGTCCATCGGGCAAAGTACGTTCAGAAGTGCTACCAATTCTCCTTGGTATGTACAACCGTGTACCAACTGATGTTGACTTCTGCTGTTTAGTTAATGTGGCTAGCTTTTTGAAAAAAGAATCAACTTTCTCACTCCTGTACGATAATGGTCTTGTGCGTAGGACTCTCGAAACAGAATGGGTACCGTTGGAGCCACTACTGCTGTCTTCACAATCTCCGTCTTCACTTTCTTCACTTGACATGAAGTCATTCGTCATCACTTTCCTCCATTTCGCTTTGGATAACTCAGGAATGGTACATTTCTCCAGTGCTGCCGCCCTTTCCTTACGTTTCTGTATCATAAAAACATATACAATCTGATGCTACCCAGCTTAACCAGTGACCATCACAATACAATTGCAGAAGCAACTCACTCTCATAATTCTTTCATCTTTTCTTCTTGTTTCCTTCCGCTTCTCTGCAATTCCTCTCTGTTGGCGAGAATGTTCTTCACGGCAGGAACGATAATAACGTTTAGCAGCTTCTACAAAAACAATGTAATGCCTATAAAATTCAATAGGCAATGCATTGAATGACATGTACCTGTGACTGCCAACGAGTTGAAATCCGGGTGAATCTTTTTTACTTCAGCAACTAAAGCTTCTATTGTTGCCTGATTTTCGGAAGTTTTAAGAGTAGATCTGGATGTTTAAAGAAAGTATGCATATTTATCAAACCACACAACAAGCTAACATAACAGTTATTTGACCCTTACGTTGGGTTTAGAATCCAACCAGTGAATCCATGGTTTCCATCTGAGTCAGCCATCATCCTTTTATAAATGCGTCGTGTCTCCCTCTGTAGACATGAGCAGGTAACATAAAATTTAAATCAACTAAAAGCATAGGCTAAAATGGCTTACCCTGATTTCATCAGTAATGTCAATTTTCTTTTCTTTCTTCACAGACTGAGAGGTCATGCTTCCAGACTGCACAGTGCCCTGAGATGGTTTGAGTTCCTCAACTTTCTTCTCAAGATTCTGAAGTCGCTGATCAAAGCTCTTTACCAATAAATTGGTCTCCCTCAGAAGCGTCATGAACGATCCTTCCGTAGCCGAACTGTTTACCGAAGCTGAAACATCACCGATAGTGCTGGAATTGGGGGTACTCTGTAGTCTTGGAGAGTTTAGAACGTTATCTTCACTGACTGTCTGTTCGTTATCGGTAAAATCGTCATCAGTCTGCACTATATCTTCCGGCTCCGACTCTGATGTGTCCAAAAAATCGCTAGGAGTTACTATTCGTCTGGCCATGTCACACAAGTTCGTTCTCTCTTCCACTTCCTCCTCGATTGTCTACTGTATAAGCCCGCGTCGATAACTTGGCGCCTAAATATCCATAAATAGTAACGATCTGTTATCGTCACGCGCAGTATACAGCGGTGTGCATGCTCAATGTCACGTGTAGCCGATCTGCACCTGTACGCTAACAATCCATAGTCCACGAGTGGAATTCCCGCATCTGTGAACGTATTCACTTACTCGCTTACTGATCATTTAATGCAAGATGTCTTCTTTCGCTGGAGAGGTGAGAGGGAAAAGCACCAATCATTATTGCTAGCTAGTTATCATAGTTGTTACCTTGTAGCTAGTAGCTAAATGAATTTGGTAGCTAGTATTGGTTTGTCAATGCCTTATTAATAAAAGTAACCGATATTTCATACAATGTATACTGCATTAATTTTGCCATATTGTGAATGTTTGCAGCCTGTAAAGAAGAAGACAAAATCTGTATACTTTTGTCCTCATTGCAAGAAAGATTTATCTTGGAAAACGTACAGTGATCACCAGAGGCTGTATTTCAATCCTTCCAGTAGGCAGTGGATTAATTCATCTGAAATGACCACAAGAACTAGTTGTTCATTAAATCCATCAGGACCTGAGAATTCACAATGTGATGCTGGCGAGTCACCTCCACCAAGCCCTATAGAGTCGTTAACTTTTTTCAATCCCAGGAATGATGAAATAGATGTTGATCCACCCGAAGAAGGTATGTATCATAATTCTTTTGTCATCAACAACTAATGAAATGTGGACCTAGGCCTAGGGTTCCCCACAGCTGGACAGTGTTTATAATTACTCATTATTAATGTCTACGTATATGTATAATGATGTCACAACATTTTAGTATGTAGTACTGGTTGTGCAGTATGGAGTACCTGTAGCAATTTATATATTTTGACCTTTATATTCACATATATTCATTTTGTTTTCTATTTAGATATACCTAATATTGTCTTTGCAAGTGAGCCTGTGGATGACGAATTATCAGATACTCCTGCAATGGATACCTTTTTTAGTGATGTCATGTCTGATGATGGAGATGATGAACCTTCAGAATCCGTAGACGATATTGAAATGCGTGGGTTATCTGAGAATAGTTTGGTTACCTGGATTGTTGTATTCCTACTGCAACTCCAAATTTCACATGGAATTTCCGACAAAGCAGTTAATTCTATTTTTAAATTTTTCAAAGCCATTTTTAAAATGCTCAGCAGCACTGAAAAACCCATTTCTGTGGAACAATTCTGCCGTTGTTTCCCTTCCTCTTTCTATATGGCATTGAAACATATCAAATTTTCAAGTAAAACTTTTAAAGAGTATCCTGTGTGTCCAGGGTGTAAGTCTGTTTACACCATGGAAGAGTGTATTGAAACATGTGGTACCATTAAAAAAGCTAGAAAGTGCAAGAAAAAAGTTGGATACACACAGTGCAATTCAGAACTTTTAGTGACTAAGCAGACACCATTGGGTAGAACCATATACACTCCTATTCAAACATTTTGTTATGCAAGTATTAGTGACTTGCTTGCCTCTAAGGCTATAAACCAACCATCTTTTATTCCTGATTGTGAGGCATGGAAGAAGAGATCCCCCATTGATGTTCACTACTCAGATGTTTACGATGGGTCTCTATGGAGTGATATGAATTCGTTTCTTGAAAAACCTAACAGTTTAGCATTACAATTGAATGTAGACTGGTTCCAGCCATTTGACCATCTTACCTATTCTGTTGGAGCAATGTACCTTACTGTTCTAAATCTTCCATCCACTGAACGTTATAAGATGAAAAATGTATTTCTTGTTGGAATCCTACCTGGACCAGATGAACCAAAACATGACATCAACTCATTCCTAAGACCACTCGTTGATGATCTGCTACAACTTTGGGAGAAAGGAATTACTGTTTGCTTACCAGATGTTGGAAACGTTAATATTAAGTGTGCTCTATGTTGCTTAGCTTGTGATATCCCTGCAGCTAGAAAGGTTGCAGGATTCATTGGCCACTCTGGCCGGTTGGGTTGTTCAAAATGCAGAAAGGAGTTCCTATCAATGGGTTCTATTGGGAGGTTAAACTATGCTGGCTTCGACAGAAACAAATGGCCAAAGAGATCATTCAGACAACATCGAGATCACGTTAACGAAATATTATTATGTACAAACAAAACGGAGCGGGAAAAAAAGGAAAGCGAACTAGGCTGCCGTTACTCTGTGCTACTTGATCTTCCTTACTTCGATCCAATTAGAATGACTATTATAGATCCGATGCACAATTTGTTTTTAGGTACTTCCAAACGCTTCATGTCTGTCCTCCTTGATACGGGAACTATATCTAAAGACCGTCTCACATTCATTCAAGAAGTCGTAAAAGGCATGAATGTACCTGATGGGGCTGGTCGAATTCTATGGAAAATTAAATCAGGTTTCGCAGGTCTAACAGCAGAGCAATGGATGAACTGGACTGTGATATACTCCATTGTAGCACTCAAAGACTTAGTTACAGAGGAGACTTTGGAGTGTTGGCGTCATTTTGTGCTTGCCTGCAGATACCTTTTAAAACGCAACCTGACCAAAACTGATATTCAGATAGCAGATGCTTTACTGATTCAATTCTGCAGCAAGTTTGAAGCTCTCTTTGGAGCAGAACGTGTAACTCCGAACATGCACTTACATGGCCACTTAAAAGAATGTTTATTGGACTTTGGTCCACTTAGAAGTTACTGGTTGTTTGCATTTGAGCGATACAACGGTATTCTAGAGAATCAACCTACAAACAATGCCAACATTGAGCCACAGCTGATGAAAAAGTTTTTCCGAGAAGCAGAAGTGAGTAAGGTTACTCTTCACGAAGACTTTTCTCCTAATCTTCTTCCTCTACTACCTCGTGTCAGTACTAAAGATTTCACTTTGAAGCTTACATCTAAGCCAGTTCAAGAAAATCTAGACAGTATGACTTTGAGCAACCTATTGAAATTTATCTGCCTGCATGAGAATGCTAATTCTTCATGTGTTGAAGTTTCTTCCACCATTACCAAGTATTCCTTCTTGGTCATTGGAGGCCACAAGTTTGGATCTGAGCTTGATCGATCACAGAAGAAGACAATTGTCCTTGCACAATGGAAAGTTCACTTTTATGGAGAACCGCTTTCAGAAATTGCCCATTTTTCTCGGGACATCAGTGGGGATTATTATTTACGACCATTCTCAGTTTCCTACTACATGGAAGTTAGTTACCATGTCCAAAGCACTCCAAAAACAGTTTTATTTGCAAAAGGCTGTTGGCCTAAATACAGTGATGATTTTGGCTATTTTGGAAAACCTTATACAGTGTGGTGCAATGAACGTGTTGAATCAAACAGTGGTGCATTGTCCTTTATTTTGGTTGATCAAATTGTATCTAACTGTGCTCATTGTAATACTTCTGTATCAGACATTGGTGTTCTCTGCGTATGCCCCATGATTGTTTAGTTGTTCACTATTATATAATTATCATTGTACTGACATCAGAATAATTACTGTAATCATGAACATCATAAGACATAATGTTATCTATATAAGCATGTACTCAGCTTGTGTGATCTAATGAATATAATTATAGCTGTTGTGCATGACACTCGTAGTATATGAATATGATTATTATCCGACTTTTGGCGGGATTCTTGGAAAGACTTGTGCCGGTTGACCTGTATCCATACCCGCTGTTAGTAGACGGGATAAGAGTTTAGTTTATTCCTAGATTGAATTAATGGTCGATTATCATGGACTCAACTAGGTAAGTTCCCGGTATTAGAATCTCGGTATTGAGAAGCATCTTTGACGTGTGTTGTATCTGCCGCGTATACGTTTATGTTTGTGCTGTGTACTTCTCGGTATTGAGAACCCATCTTAGAGTTGGTTGTATCTGCTTTGTATGTTTCCGTGCGTATTGTGTACTTCTCGGTATTGAGAACCCATCTTCGAGTGGGTTGTATCTGCCATGTATGTTTCCGTGCGTATTGTGTACCTTTTGGTATTGAGAACCCATCTTCGAGTGGGTTGTATCTGCCGCGCATGTCTCTGTGTGTATTGTGTACTTTTTGGTATTGAGAACCCATCTTCGAGTGGGTTGTATCTGCCACGTATATTATGTTTCTGTGTGTATTGTGTATTTCTCGGTATTGAGAACCCATCTTCAAGTGGGTTGTATCTGCCGCGCATGTCTCTGTGTGTATTGTGTACTTCTCGGTATTGAGAACCCATCTTCGAGTGGGTTGTATCTGCCGCGCATGTCTCTGTGTGTATTGTGTACTTTTTGGTATTGAGAACCCATCTTCGAGTGGGTTGTATCTGCCACGTATATTATGTTTCTGTGTGTATTGTGTATTTCTCGGTATTGAGAACCCATCTTCGAGTGGGTTGTATCTGCCATGTATGTTTCTGCATGTATTGTGTACTTCTCGGTATTGAGAACCCATCTTCGAGTGGGTTGTATCTGCCATGTATGTTTCCGTGCGTATTGTGTACTTCTTGGTATTGAGAACCCATCTTCGAGTGGGTTGGATCTGCCTTGTATGTTTCTGTGCGTATTGTGTACTTTTCGGTATTGAGAACCCATCTTCGAGTGGGTTGGATCTGCCATGTATGTTTCTGCATGTATTGTGTACTTCTCGGTATTGAGAACCCATCTTCGAGTGGGTTGTATCTGCCGCGCATGTCTCTGTGTGTATTGTGTACTTTTTGGTATTGAGAACCCATCTTCGAGTGGTGGATCTGCCTTGTATGTTTCTGTGCGTATTGTGTACTTCTCGGTATTGAGAACCCATCTTCGAGTGGGTTGTATCTGCCATGTATGTTTCCGTGCGTATTGTGTACTTCTTGGTATTGAGAACCCATCTTCGAGTGGTGGATCTGCCTTGTATGTTTCTGTGCGTATTGTGTACTTTTCAGTATTGAGAACCCATCTTCGAGTGGGTTGGATCTGCCATGTATGTTTCTGTGTGTATTGTGTACTTCTCGGTATTGAGAACCCATCTTCGAGTGGGTTGTATCTGCCGCGCATGTCTCTGTGTGTATTGTGTACTTTTCAGTATTGAGAACCCATCTTCGAGTGGGTTGTATCTGCCACGTATATTATGTTTCTGTGTGTATTGTGTATTTCTCGGTATTGAGAACCCATCTTCGAGTGGGTTGTACGTATCTGCCTTGTATGTTTCTGTGCGTATTGTGTACCTTTTGGTATTGAGAACCCATCTTCGAGTGGGTTGTATCTGCCGCGCATGTCTCTGTGTGTATTGTGTACTTTTTGGTATTGAGAACCCATCTTCGAGTGGGTTGTATCTGCCACGTATATTATGTTTCTGTGTGTATTGTGTATTTCTCGGTATTGAGAACCCATCTTCGAGTGGGTTGTATCTGCCATGTATGTTTCTGCATGTATTGTGTACTTCTCGGTATTGAGAACCCATCTTCGAGTGGGTTGTATCTGCCATGTATGTTTCCGTGCGTATTGTGTACTTCTTGGTATTGAGAACCCATCTTCGAGTGGGTTGGATCTGCCTTGTATGTTTCTGTGCGTATTGTGTACTTTTCGGTATTGAGAACCCATCTTCGAGTGGGTTGGATCTGCCATGTATGTTTCTGCATGTATTGTGTACTTCTCGGTATTGAGAACCCATCTTCGAGTGGGTTGTATCTGCCGCGCATGTCTCTGTGTGTATTGTGTACTTTTGGTATTGAGAACCCATCTTCAAGTGGGTTGTATCTGCCGCGCATGTCTCTGTGTGTATTGTGTACTTTTTGGTATTGAGAACCCATCTTCGAGTGGGTTGTATCTGCCACGTATATTATGTTTCTGTGTGTATTGTGTATTTCTCGGTATTGAGAACCCATCTTCGAGTGGGTTGTATCTGCCGCGCATGTCTCTGTGTGTATTGTGTACTTTTTGGTATTGAGAACCCATCTTCGAGTGGGTTGTATCTGCCACGTATATTATGTTTCTGTGTGTATTGTGTATTTCTCGGTATTGAGAACCCATCTTCGAGTGGGTTGTATCTGCCACGTATATTATGTTTCTGTGTGTATTGTGTATTTCTCGGTATTGAGAACCCATCTTCGAGTGGGTTGTATCTGCCATGTATGTTTCTGTGCGTATTGTGTACTTCTCGGTATTGAGAACCCATCTTTGAGTGGGTTGTATCTGCCATGTATGTTTCTGTGTGTATTGTGTACTTCTCGGTATTGAGAACCCATCTTCGAGTGGGTTGTATCTGCCGCGCATGTTTCTGTGTGTATTGTGTACTTTTTGGTATTGAGAACCCATCTTCGAGTGGGTTGTATTTGCAACGTATATATGTTTCTGTGTGTATTGTGTACTTCTCGGTATTGAGAACCCATCTTTGAGTGGGTTGTATCTGCCTTGTATGTTTCTGCGTGTATTGTGTACTTCTTGGTATTGAGAACCCATCTTCGAGTGGGTTGTATTTGCCACGTATATATGTTTCTGTGTGTATTGTGTACTTCTCGGTATTGAGAACCCATCTTCGAGTGGGTTGTATCTGCCTTGTATGTTTCTGCGTGTATTGTGTACTTCTTGGTATTGAGAACCCATCTTTGAGTGGGTTGTATCTGCCACGTATGTTAATGTTTGTGCTGTGTACTTCTCGGTATTGAGAACCCATCTTCGATTGGGTTGCATCTGCCTTGTATGTTTCCGTGCGTATTGTGTACTTCTCGGTATTGAGAACCCATCTTCGAGTGGGTTGTATCTGCCACGTATATATGTTTCTGTGTGTATTGTGTACTTCTCGGTATTGAGAACCCATCTTCGAGTGGGTTGTATCTGCCGTGTACATTTATGTTTGTGTTGTGTACTTCTCGGTATTGAACTCATCTTCGAGTGGATTGTATCTGCCTTGTATGTATGTTTCTGTGTGTATTGTGCACTAAATGTGTACAGTTTCATAGTAATAATAAATGGAATCTATATTTATGATTTCAATGCCTGTTTAATTCTTCACAGTATTGAAAGTGTAATATCTAAGCGATCTGAAGGTAAGCGCAAGCAACGGATGAAGAAAAAACGTGAACAAGTCCGAAGGAGAAAGAGATGCCTTGATAGTTCAGAATCAGACACCATTTCGCAAGCATCTTCCTCCAAGATAATGAAAATATACACCACAACAACATCATGGAATTGTATACCTATGATGTCAAAGGTTAATACTCCCGGAAGTTCGGGAACTCAGAGCATAACAAGGAAACGTGAACTTGGTATGAATTTTTCACCATTGAACAAGAAAAAGCAGATCATACTACATCCACAGCCTAGTAAGAAGAAAGTAACAAGGGAGCTTGAGTCTCAACTCGGTAGTGTTTCTCCAAAGGACAAGAAGAAGCATCCACAGCGTACCAGACTAATTTTTAATGGTCAGTCATGCACCCCACCAAACCAAGATAATTTTGGTACTTACCATACATCTGTAAGGCGAAAACTGTTTCCAGTACACTCAAGAAAGTCTGAAGAGAGCATTTGCGATTTGTGTGTAGCTGAAAAAGATGCAGTCGAGGATTATGGGATGTTGATTCCAGATTACATACAAGACAATGGACCGAGACTGGTGAAGTTTAAATACCATGAACTTTGTAATGTGGAAAAAGAGAGACGAGTGATTGCCAATGCAAACCATGCCATTATAAGCCAATGGTTACGTCAGGCTGCTATTGCAGAGGCAGTAGGGAGTGGAAAAGAAAAGCAATCCACACAAGCACTACAGTCTCAGGAGAAAGCTGATTTTAAAGACGGTGCTAACAAAGTAATGAGCTCACTTGCAAGTATTCAGCGATATCCCATTGACAGGTATATAGAAGACATTTGCAGAAAGGAGAAGCAGGCTGTTGAAGCAGCGCGAATGTACCGGAATAAATTTGAGGAAGAGCAATTAAAAGGAAAAAAGGCAGCCTCAGCTGCTGCGAAACAATTGCTATCTGTTCGAACATTTTGGAGGAACAATATAGCAGAACAATGTAGTCGAGGGGGACAAATGCTTAATCTCTCCCTTAAAAAGTTGAAGTCAAAATGATTTATAGTGTTTACATCATATTCATAGCATGCATGTAGTTTTAATGTTGTGTCATTGTTGAACTTTGTGTACGGCATTGATACACTGCTAATTATAATAAAGCTATACTTCATGATGTATTCATACTCGAGCTCATTGTTACATTATAATAGTGCATGCACTTTCAATAGATGATGGAATTGCAATAAAAATGTATGTCATAACAGATAATCATAATCAAAATTATAATTATACATATAATTATACACAGCACGCATTTGCACTAGTCACTGTGTATTATGATCAGGACAGATGATCTGCAATGGTATGGAAATTATGCAGGAAATTCGATGATGAAATTTCCTGTAGAATTTCATGATCCTGCCAGGTCATGAAATTTATCTTTTGGCATAGTGTATTTCTTGACATTCATGTACTATTATGTTGGTTGTGTTTGATTTGATTGTCCCCCCAACTGTGGCCACATGATGAGGTTTTTTACTAGAGTGGATTTCCTTGAGCTGACCTCGCCAATGACCAGGATCAACAGAGATGCTTTCAACTGGTTCAAGACATGATGCTCAAAGAGTTGATAACTTTCTGGAACCAACTCTCTTTTTATTCAGGGTATGTGTGCCATATTGGTACTAAGTGTCACTGAAATCCAAATGTCAAACAACTAGTCAGCCAAACCTTATCACATATGCTACACACTCTGCTGCTTGGTACTTGAGATCTATAATACCTAAAGGTCTTGTCTGGGTGTGTCCACTCTATGCGACCTTTGGTCAGGCCTATTTAATATTATTCATATGTGTATGTATGGTGTATAAAAGTAATGCAATCTATTATGGCTGAAGTGACCACCCTGGTGCAGCCAATTAGGGTGGTATGAATACTGCTAGGTGTCATTAACTTTGTGAAGGAGTGAAATGGCCAAAGATGCGTTTCTTACTTTCTGGTACATAGAGCCCCCTCACCACGTCACTATAGTGTACGTGGTGTACAGAGACCCCTCACCACACTGTAGTGTATTCTCTTGCAGCTGGTGTACAGAGACCCCTCACCACACTATAGTGTACCCCCTTGTGTACAGAGACCCCTATAAGTATACACTTACCTTATGCATACAAATGTTAACATTACATAATCTCATGGATTTCACAAAACAGCATTTGTTGTAGTATAAAATTGCTCCTGTTTACATTATACCATTTAACTGTACAAGGGACTAGAAGATATAAAGTCTTTTATGAATTCTTATGCATTATGCTAGGTAACTGTCAGATGTTATTCTGTGGTGTTGTGCTGTTGTTCTAGGGGTTGATTTGTTTTATTCTTGGGTTTGTTTTGTTGTTATTCGGGGGGAGGGGGGTTAAATTGTTGTTGTTCTGGAGGTTGTTTTATTGTTTACATTGATTTTAAGCAGTGTAGTACATATAATAACCATTTCAGAATTTCATCCAGCTGTTCTACACATGACCATTTTACGCAGTCAACAATGTTTCTTCAATTGTAAGTGTGTCATCTTCAGTGAACCAAGTATCCTGTGTTCTGTGATTCGGAAGTCAGAATATGGCAAAACCTTAAATTCAAGGAATGGCATTGTGTATTGTGAGGCACATATCTAAATGCCATGACAACAGACCAAAGTGAGATAAACTGTATGCAGTAGTGAGAATCCATATTATATAGAATATTGTTAATTCCATAAATAGCACACTGTATGAGAGGAATAAACTTCTAAAAAGATGTATTTATGTGCTATGAGAGATGCAATGTACAGTACAGCAATAATTGTGTGTTGTGAATTTCATTATAGTGAGGAAGTGTGATGAATATCATTATAGCGAGTTGTGTTATGAATATCATTATGTTAAATGTATTCAATCCTTAACAGACAAAGGGAATTGTTTGTTAAATGAAATTCATAGTTTGCAAACTCCTCCTGGGCTGATGTGGTCATGCCACCTGTGTGTACATGCCTAGGATTGTGTATCTCATATATAACTTGTGGTCTCTCTGCTTAGGCTCGCCCCAATTATCCATTGAAACCAGTTTGGAGATGTCCTCCTTTCAGATAAAATTTGTTTTTAGTGTTCTTGGAACACTGCTCTTGGTAATCACTGCTGCCAAACTCACTGTAGGAGCAGGAACATACCAATGCGGGCATCAACCTACTCCCGTTCACCAGGTGGGCCTAGGTGGTGTCTGTGGGTTTCCATGTGTGTTAATTCCTCGTCCTTGGAATTGCACGGAAAGAGCAGATTCAGTTTATTTCCAATGAAAGTAACTATAGCTTAAGTTGCATGTAATATTAGAAGAATTATTAACTATTGGCCCTGCATATGGGTTTGTTAAGCTTTGTGGTATCGTCTCCCAGGCACCATAGCTACTTTATCTATGCGCGCACACACAGGTCAATACCCTTTCAACAAAAATATCTTAGACATGACTTCTAATTGATAGTTGCCAGTACAGTTTTGCGCTATCAACGGTCAAATGTCCAATACTGAATGTATGATGATTATAATATGACACTTAAAAGATGTGACTAATAGTATTGTTTTGAGAGATTCTGAAGTGAAACTAGGGTCTTCTCAAGCAGTGTAGAAGAGCAGTGTCTCAATTATGAATGTGTCTCGTTTTAATTGGTTACCCTACTATTCGCTATTTTCTGATACTTTTTGTAAACCAATAATCGCTTTCTACTCCATTCAGTTGAGCTATGCAGCAGTGGCCAATACTGCTAGTGGACCTCATCGTGGAAAGAGACAAACTGGATCAGAGTTCAGACCAATCAGGATTGTACCTTTTTTCGACAACAGTGTGGAATCGTAAGTAACCTATAGTTGTTTCTTGCTATGTCCTAAATCTGCTCCTGAGCTGTGGTGTGAATTTTTAGTAAAAGTTAAATTAATAAAAGTGAAGTTTAACATGTGTCCTTTGTTCACACTTCTAGCCAAAAAAAGAAATTGTATTCCACCTTTTAGCATTGTAGTTAGAGAATGTTTTATATATTATTTATTACGCATAATATATATGCACATTTGCATGTATGTGAGTACATGTACATGCATTTCTTTTTATGTGGATGGATTTAAAATAAAATATAAAATGATATAGAATTGATTTGCACATCAATGTGTTTCTTTGCTTTATGTACTATTAGTATTATTTTGATGGTGTGCAGGGGCATAGGAACTCTTAGTTTGGTGGATTCAAGCATCTGAAATAGACCATATGCATAGCTATGCCCACTGCCCACAATAATGGGGTCACCGAGGTCAACGGTGAACAGGTTCGTGTGAATGTATGGAGTAGTATAGGCAGCTGTGAGGGAAATTCGTTTTTTCACCATCTACTGCAATTGTAGCCAGACTAGATGCTTTCTTGAAGGAACACTACTTGCCAAAGACAGGAAATAGAACCAAACGGGTTGAAAGAGCGGCAAACTTCTTTGAAATTGAGGATATTGTGTACACAATTGAAGCAAAGATATTTGTAGACACCACACCATCGATCAAGTGCTGAAGTTGTAGCATTTGCCATCAGTTAGGTACACATGATGAGAGAGTGTCCTCATTGGGCTAGGCACAATTCCGTTCGGTAGTTATATGTATAGCTATAGTTCCCCATAGCACGTAGACAACCAGTAACTAACTTCTGATCTACTGTTGGGGGATTCTCTCATGCCTACCCCACTGATGGCAAATCTTAGAACTTCAGCACTTGATCGATGGTAAGGTCTGCAAATACCTTCGCTTCAATTGTATACTCAAAATCCTCAATCTCAAAGAAATTTCCCACCCTTTCAAATGGTTCGGTCATATTTCCTGTCATTGGTAAGTAGTGTTCCTTTAAGAAAGCCTTGAGTCAGGCTGCAATTGTAGTAGATGGCAAAAAATGCAATTCCTCTCAGCTGTCTGTGCTACTCCATACATTTATGCGAGCTTGTTCACCGTTGACCCCGGTGAGCCCATTATTGTGGGCAGTGGGAGTAAGTAATAGTTACTGTATAGAATTTAGGGCATATTGCTTTTACTAACCAAGACCCAAGGGCGAGGTTAGTAAAAGCAATGCGCCCTAATAATTCTATACGGTAACTAGCTTATCGCAAAATGTGCGGCTATTATAGACACCTATCGAAAAGCGCGGGTCATCATCATCATCATCATTATCATCATCATCATCATCATCATCATCATCATAGTCATCATCATCGCAAGTGTTATTGATAAATTGTAATTGTGTACTTTTACACTTACCAGATTAGGAGTGTTAAGATTATTGAGGTGTAATTTGATAGGCTTCCCTGGTGACACTAATGATATTCACAAGTGGCAGGAGACAAAACAGCCTCCATAAAAGGCAATTGCATGGGGCGCTTATGCAATACTCCCCAAAATTTTGGGTAGTATTGCAAATACCGTATGCACGGAAATTTTTGCGGTACTGAACTTTCGCGGTTCCATAACTTTCAGGATTTTCGCAGATTTTATTTTCGCGGTTGTGGGCCGACTCTAATTTATACTGTATAAACGACGTGGGATTGTATAAATATGCATGAAAATGGCGATCTGTATAGTGTTCAAATACCTAGGAGTTTCGAACTCAGACGAATCCAGATGATATTGAAACGATCCGTTTGGCTTTGGGAAGTATTAAGAACCACAGTCTAGGGAAGATAGTTCTTCATTATGGACGTTGCAAAACGTCCACGATGAAGTATCGTCTTCACCAAACGGCGTTTCTTATTTATCGCTCTTATCAACTGTAAATTGCTGTTCTTGGCAACGGATTCACACGTTATCGTAGAGTGAACCAGTAGCTGGTAGGTCTATTTCTTTTTCAGTTTAAAATGTTAGAGATAGAAAGCTGTATCTGTGGTTTTCATGTTTATTACGTATCGTGGACACCTCGCGAAGGAGAGGTACTTCATTACGCTCGCAAAATCGCTAATAGAGAAGATCCCTATGCTGTTGCTGTCAAAGCTGCAGATAACGACACAGTCGGCCATGTTCCACGGAAAATATCTTGTATATGCTGGTTATTCATTCGCAATGGTGGTACATTGACTTGCACAGTGACAGGAAAGAGGAGAAGAAGTGAGGATTTGCCACAAGGTGGTCTGGAAATCCCGTGTTTGCTAAAGTTTGAAGGTTCCGATGAACTGGTGGCCAAAGTCAAGAACCGGCTAGGAGAGACTGCTGAAGGACGACAAACAGGTGACATGGTCATTCCTCAACCAGATGAACAAGGCCACTCTGAACCAAATGCCGACACTGAAACCCCCATAAATGAAGAGCCCCGACCAACAATATACCAAAAGAAAGGCAGCCAGCTCACATTGCCTGTGGTGGCTGAGGGAAAAGCAGATGACAACACCACTCCAAAAAAGAAACCAAAAATATCTCCTGTCCCCCCCTCCCCCACATGGTTGACATTTCAGGACATTGTTTTAAGTGAGAGAGACAGGAATATCATTGAAAGTGGTAACTTGTTTGAGGACCAGCATATGAACTTTGTTCAACGTCTGCTTAAGCAACAGTTCCCTCAATTCAATGGGCTACGACTAACACTACTTCAGAAACAGCCACATTCAGAACCAACAACAAATGCCCTGCAAATTCTACATATTAAAGGTAACCATTGGGTTGTCGCCACAACAAAGGTCAAAGGCAAGGCTGTGTATGTCTATGATACTTTGTTTTCCTCAGTAGACCAAGCTACAGCTGGTGTCATTAAGACTAACTTCCGGTGCAATGTGCAAAATATCCAGCTTTTGCCATGCCAGAAGCAAGTGGGTGGTTCTGAATGTGGACCTTTTGCCATTGCAATTGCCACATCCATTGCTTTTGGGGAGGATCCCAGTAAACGTATTTATGCTCAAGACAAAATGCGCAATCACATTGTTACATGTTTTGTAAACAAACAGTTGCAAGTATTTCCTTAATTATAATACTATAATAATAAAAATACATAATATACCAATGGCATGTAAAAATGCATTAATACTATAATATTATTATTATTATTATTATATTAAATATAAATTAATGCTAGTGACCCATGCAGTTACGCAGGTATAACATGAGATCAGTACCGTAAACAAAATGGCCGCCCGAAAATTACTCTTATTTTTTCTGCCTCTTCCTCCCTCCGAGACCGGTCTATTACAGAAAAGAATAGTTTGAACGCTTTTAGTACATGTTAACTATGTTTCAATCCCTTAGATACTTCGTACTTCGCTCATTTGATGGAGATATTCGTCATGGCGTCATACCTATGAAAAAGGCTTTTATCGAAGTGCGCAATTTTTGATGGAAGGCACGAGTTCAACTTTCTAACTCAAAACATTCATAATAATGATACCTAACTTTTCACCGTGTAGCTTGTTGATTTCTTCCCCCATTCCTGAGATATGACGGTTTTTGTCGGTTCGTGACAAGAGGTGAAAAACATAAACCGTCACATGTTGACAACGGAAGCGAATATCAACAAGCGACGCGGTGAAAAGTTAGCTTTACCCTTCTTCTACCTAATGTCGACGCATACATAGCTCTGGGCTGCAGTTAAAAATTGCGCATTCTCTGAGAAGTTCAACTATGCTCAAAAGCCAGAATGATCCTCCAGATCACGTTACTGTCACGAGGCTCGGATTACGTAAGCATAAAATTGTGATATTCGTGCGACGGTGTCTCTCGTACATAATAAGCTTAATAATACGCGAATCTTTCTCAAAGAAAACATTTTAATAATATTCGATCTATAAAGGGAGAAAACGTACGGTTACTGCTTTGTATTCGTACAATTGATTTCGTGCGTTTGAAAGGTCACTAATTGTCATGCGGACTGCGTGTGACTCGCCCACACTATCTTTGACTTAATTGTTTACATAACACCTTAACCACCAAAATTCTAGTCAACGCCCTCGTATCTCACATGTTATACCTGCGTAACAATTAAGGCATGTTAATGTAACAAATCTGCAACAGCATCCAATATACCTGCATTGCTGAACCCATTAATGATAAGTTCTTTGCGACTCTCCAATTCGCTGACTGCTTCCATTAGCCACTTGGCTCCCAATGGCTTCATGACAGAAAGCCTCAAATCAGCTGGTTTGACTACTGTTTTTTCTTTTAGCTGTTGTGACACATTCATGGCATACCACAACTGGAACTTTGACCTTAGGCAGTCTTTAATTGCTTTATTCACACTAAGGTCTATTGGTTGCAATCGATCAGTGCAATGTGGTGGCACTTCCACAACTAATACATTTTTCAAATCCAAAAATTTCCGAAAAGTCTCTGTCAGTTGTCCTTTGAATTGATCAAAGATGACCAAGGCTGAGTGAGTTGCCGACAGATTGTACTCCTTCCGTTTCTTTTGAATATAGGGCAGAAGAATGGCATGTACATAATCCATCATGGTGTCTTCGTTGGCCCAGTGGTTGGGGGTGTATGTAATGTACCAGTTTGGAGGAAAGGTTGTTGTTTTTGGGAGGCATCCTGGTGTTTTGCCACCATAGATAACTTAAGGCGAAAGGAAGTCTCCACCAAGAGAGCAAGCAAAGACTGTGGTCAATTGGCGCTTGTCGTCAATGGCTGTGATAGGCACTTTTGTTGCTCCTTTAGTTTCAAGTGTCCATGATGATGTTGGGATGTAATTTAATCCGGTATGGTCCCAGTTTAATATAAGACCAGATGGAATATCTTCAAAAGCAACAACCATCCTTATGTCATCTAAAAACTGTAATTTTAGCTTTTCAAAGTCTTCAGGGGTTACCTTTGCTTTTGTTGTCCCCCTTCTCTTCACGTAGTTCATTCGCTCCAACAGACGTTTTGCCACAGGCTTATCAACTTCTATAGGGCCACCATTTTCCACCAGGAGGTTGCTATCACTATCCTTGATGACACCTTTAATGATACCAATAACAATTGAGTTGTTTATAACACCACCTGCATCCCAAATGCCACGAACAATGGCTTTCACTTTGTTCTCCACATCTTGTCCCAACAGCAATGGGCGTCCCACAGGTTTCTTCACTGATTCCCGTACATCAGGCACCCGATTATCTGCTTTACTGTCATCTTCATTATTCCTAGAGAGATCGATACAGTACTCCTTTTTCCAACCTCGTACGGTGCTTTCCTTTAAATCTAGACCTTCTTTTTTGAAGTGGCGCATTGCTGCTGCTATGCCGTTTTCAGCCGCATATTTTCCGATCTTCGCCTTCTTGTCTGGATTAAGTTTATCATAAGGGCCTCATTTTCTTGATTCTGGTATCTCCTGTAATTCTTTGCGAACCATCTGAGCAGTTGAAGGTGGAACAACCTTTTCCAGATTCGGGATTTCGCTCGTAGAGCTCTTGACGGGGATGAAATATGATCGGATCGACATCTTATCGAAATTCAGCATGAACAAAATTACTCGAATCTTGAGTCAAGGCTATATTTAATCTAGCACAAAACCTATTATCCTTTGTTCTATTGTAGTCGTGCTTTGCAACGTCCACTGTACGTCAACAGTAGGTAGGCGGCCATTTTATAATCACTATTATGGTTACGTAATCCAGAGTACCATAACAATTCGCGGATTAAACTTTCGGGGATGGCCAGGCATTCCGCGAAAACCGCAAAAAAAATTTCCGTGCATACAGTACTCCCCAGTCAGCTCCTTTGATGTATGACATCATCGGGCGATAACAGTGCATATGGTCCATTCTATATCAATTATTGAGCACTTGGCGATCTTGTTAATTCCATATGTATTCTATTTCCTGTGAAAATGGCTGCTGGAAAAGGAGATTTGAAGGAGAGACTTGAGAGATCAGATTAAGTTTAATGTGGACAAATCCTGTAGATATTGTTATGATGATTTATATATAATATTATGAAAATTTGAAATAATACTTGAAAAGTGATTCTACTTTATCAGGGGCGGATTTAGGGGGGTTTCCAAGGTTTCCTGAAACTGGTCAAGTCTGTAACTTCCCTCCAAAAAAACTACAAGATGGTTTCCTACAAACGTCCCTTGAAAAAGCAGCATGATTCAAAAGTCTACCATATTTTAGATATGGAGGTTTATAAATAAATAGTATTCAAAATATAGCATTACTCAGCCTGAAATTACCAAATCATATTCAGTCAGGCACAAATAATGATCCTCATCCTTAATACTCCATTTTATGATTGCATCATCTGAACCCCAACTGATGCTACAATGATGTCATTGAATTTTACCCTAGCAAAATGGCGGCGAAACAAATATCTTTATTTGCATGCAATTTTACTCGAAAATGCCATTGCACACCCACATAGAATGAAATTAAGCAACATTTTGAAAACTAATTCAGAAGTAAAACTCATTTGATTCATAATTTCGTTAGCTATAACAATGTTAATCATATTTGGTCTCATGTATGCATATGACGGTCTCTATGTATTCGCTATGTGGATGTGCATCCATGTTGTGAACATTTGAAACATTTAGTCATGGAAACTAGTCAAGATATTTTCTAAATCCGCCCCTGTTTATTCTTAGTTAGAAAGAAGGATGTGTGTGTGTGTGTGTGTGTGTGTGTGTGTGTGTGTGTGTGTGTCTAATTTCGTCTTGTCAGAAAGCCAAAAAGTGTTAGGGTCAAAGTCCCACCTGCTTTACTGGTCCCTGGTGTGTGTGTGTGTGTGTGTGTGTGTGTGTTCATATGATATGTCAATCAGTGGAAAGTTCATTTACTTTTATTAAATGCAGATTGGATATATTTTGAAACCAGTAGGGTATGGTTTGTGTAAAGGGTTAGGTTTAGTGCATACGTTTGTGAAGTGTACCAATTCATGGTTGCAAGTAAAGCAAGCATTGAGGCTATAATTGTATTCATAACTACAATAGTTGGGAAATAAAATGGATGTCGACAAACCATAACAAGTATGACATGACATGTTATTGATTTAAATGTACTGTTCTGAAGACATTTCAAAGGGGTGAAAGGGACACTGAATCGAAGAAAATAACTTAGGCTTAAATTAAAGAGTATTACTTAAAAACACTCCACGAGCAGTTAGAGCGTTCGATTCACTACCGTTCAATAGTTACAGCTCGTTGAAATGTGCTTTTGGAAGACATTTTTCACAATATCCGCCATTTGCGTGTGACGTCACTGGCGTTTAATTCTGAGGTAATCCGCTGTTTATTATACAAACAGTCACTTTAAATGAGCTATAAAAAGCCACTACCGCGTCACTTTAAGACATCTGTCTGTTTTATATCGATAATGTAGACATTTTATAGTGTGCTGGGATGCCTTACTGTATGTCATATTCCTACAGTAATTGCAGAAAAGATTAGCACTTAGATTAGCTTCTATCTAAGTATCTATAAAGAATACTATAGCACTTTAAAGAAAATAGTTGGCCAAATTATGTCTGAAACACCATTTATCGATAGATATTCTTCCAGATGTGATTCAAATGATATACCTCAGTATGGAGTTGCACATCTGAGGGAAAAGAAATCATACCACTATACGTTGCTATAAGTAGTGGAGGTAGGGTTAGGAATACACAAAGATATTTCTAATTCTCAAACCAATATATCACCATGGCCTACATAAGTTTAATTCTGTACCCTACCTCCCTAAAGACGATATTAATTACATATAAATCTGGATTTAGTATGTAGTTTTTTGAGAATATTGAGACAATTATTATTATTCAATGTATAATGGTATATCACAATTACATAATCTTATTTACTGAGCAAACACTAAATTGTCACATACAATGATGAAATAAAAAAAAGAAATGTTAATCTTAGTGTTTCTTAAAACTGTTTAGTCTTGAATCCTGTATACTGTTCCCACTCTCTTCGGGGAAGGTGTATGTGGAATCTCAGTTATACTAGAAGATAAAATTCTTTGTCTAACTGAACTGCCAAGTCTGCTGTCAATCCACCAAGTCAATTGTCTGTAAGCAGCCAGTCTGAAAGTAAGCAGCTAGGTTGGCTCCGTATTAAAGTCAAAGCGCACGACAGACATGGTAACTAGGGCAATTCTTAATACTTACCTGTCCAAACAGATCCTTTTGAATCTTGGATACATGTTGATAGAGAGGTTGGAACCCATACTGTCCGTTGCTTTGCCTATGTCTACACAAGAGATTGCTTTACCTCGCATTAGTTATCGAGGTACATTTCCCGCACAAACACCAACAATTGTGATCAATCCTGTCTTCCATACGATCCCTATTCCCTTCATAATCCTGTTCTTCATCGTTTCCCATCCTTTCATGGAGATTCTCCGACTTTTTTGTGATTCCGAATGGTTCGAAAATGTACAGATCGATAGCCTGCGCCATACTTTGCAAATACAGGAAGACGCCAGTGACGTCACCAATATGGCTGCCGCACCCGAGGTTTTGACCACTATTTTGTAGAATTCCTCGTAAACGGTAACGATTTGAACGCTTTTACTCCGTAAAGAGCTGTTTTTCAATAGTATCTATGTTTTAAAGCTAAGTTATTTTTTTTCGATTCAGTGTCCCTTGAAGTCAAATATATAATCTCCAAGGGGATGGGGTAATTTCTCTAAAAGGCCAGACGGAAATTTTAATGCTAAATTGTCTCCATCTTCTAAAGGAAACCTTGTAGATAGTGGATGTACATTTTGCATGTTTTATTGTATACGTGCTAATAAAGATGGATTGAATATTGTGATCAGTTGGAATTGCATAATTTGTTTGATTGTTTTGAAGGTTGTCTCAAAAAGAGCAAATTTTTGTTAAGGTGGGTCATCCAATGCATTAATATGTGAGCAGATCTTAGAAAAGGGACATTTTTGGTTGTTTTCATGAACCCTATATAGTACGTCAAAACATGTTTTTGTATAGTGTCGAGTATTACAGGGAAGGGGTGCCATTCATGTCACAAATGATTTCACAATTATCTTCCTGTTTATTATATAGGAGTTCCTATTTATTATATAGGACGTTCCATTTATTATATAGGAAGTTCTATCTATGGTATAGGAAGTTTTATTTATTATATAGGACTTCCTATATAATTATATAGGACGTTTCATTAATTATATAGGATGTTGCATTAATTATATAGGACATTCCATTCATTACAGAGGAAGTTCTATCTATTATATAGGAAGTTCTAGTTATTATATATAGGAGATACTATTTATTATATAGGAGGTACTACTTCTGTATAGGCTGCATGTTACTGAGCATGCTCAGTGATCTTTGCTCCATGTGTTCTAAAGGTGGCAGAGAGAGACCCAGATTGGAAGTAGATATATCTCAAGTAGAACACCTGTTATCTGAATTTTACTTGGGAATGAATTCATGCATTCAGTGAAATCATTTTTGACATGAATGACACCCATACTGTGCTGGATAACACACGTAATTGTCGATCTTCATCCTGTCTAGCAAAGCCATTCCCTTGTTCTAAAGCTATTCATGCCAGCCAGCAGACAGTAGGCCGTCTGAGGTATCCAATACATCAACATTTTTATTGAAAAGTAAAATTTCTGCTTGGAAAAGCAAACAACAAACAAAATAGATTTTTAGGAGTATGGGCATGCTTTGTTTTATTTGTTTCATTGTTAATGCTTCTTAACAGCTATCATTAGGATGAAAGGAAGCCTTTTAGAAGAAAAGTTCTTTGCATCCGTTTGAAACTCACTCGATTATGTTTTCACAGTGTGTATACCCCCTTTTATAGTGGAATCCCATTCTAGGCGATATTCAGCATGATATCCGTGCCTTGCAACACGTTAAGGAAGATGAGCAAAAACTGGTATTTTTGACCTCAGACAACCCGCTTCATTGAATGGGAATTCAGGAAATACTCGTGTCAAAATTGCAAAATTAACATCACACGTTTGATAATAACACTTTGAGGGTGTTAAGTTATGATCTTCACACCTTGCAGAGAACGTGGGCAGAACAAGCCAGGTATAGAAAATGTACCAGACCCTTTCCACACCGGATATAAAATGGAGGCCGGATGGGTCTGGGCTACGTCAGACTAAACAAGGACATGAAACTGACGCCATCTCTTACATGACATCATTCACTAATAATTTACAGACTGTAATAGGCTACCGGAAGTAACTTGTTTACATGTACCAAAACTTCTATGCATATATATATTATAGCAGTATAACTGAGTATATCTCATGAACGAAATGTGTTATCGCAATTCTCAAAAACAGCATCATAATGTTCTGAGATGGAGCATTCGAATGTGACAAAAAGGCAAATACACAAAAGTACAAAGGATGTCCCTTTTCTTTTCTCAGACTTGCTCACTTCTTATGGATAAGCCTTAGTCATAGAAACTGATATGCACACTTTGTAACCGGTAGGCAATTTTGTTGCTCCATTGAAATATCCGGGAAATAATTTCTTTTTAAGCTCTACATTAATGACAGAAGAAAATGTTGGAGTTTCTAATTATTTTATACTTACCTGCAGAAGGACACCATCCAATATGTCATTGATTTCTTTGAAAGAGCTCTTACTGTCAGACCACTTCAAGGCAATATTCTCTTCCAAAGGTTTGCAAGCACTGATGATATATGCATTTAGGTGGCAATAATTTGACAGGAATTAATTGTCAGAAAGTATAGATTCAATGCACAGATGTTTTCCCATATCAAATCTCTAATTTTCACCCAATCACAATAATATCTTATAATAATTGCAATATTTGTTGGCTGTTGGATGATTAGCACCATAATTATAATTATAATCAACTCACAGTCACTAACTGTACTGCACAGCACATTAATCTAATGATTGTTTCTTGTAGGCTTTGTAATGGATTTTCGCCATATCTCAACCCGGCGGGATTCTGCCGTCGATTTGAAGGCTGTTCACCTAACTCGGGATGTGGTTCACTTGGACCTTTCCCAGAGGAGCATCTTGCTGTAAGCATGTATTCGAAATTTTAATTTCCATTTGGAATTATTACATGCATGAAAGGCTGAAAACCTTTTATTATTAAATTTTTAGGTACATGCAAAATCTCACAAAGTCATTTTATTTGGCTGCTATCTATTTTGATAAACATGCATGTATAGGTTACCTTCAAAAGCAGGCATGTAGTAACCTATTTATTGCGAAACAAACACACTAAAAAGTGTGGAAAGATCCGTTGCGTCATCCTGAAAAGACTTTCTGCTCTCCAGTCCAGTCTTGTGTGCCTGCGATATTCAAATTAGGCTATGTCTGGGAAGAAACACCAGAAAATGTAGAATGCAAGGTAGCGAAAGCAGCTAGATTCTCTTTTGACTTTGATAAGATGACTTTGAATTATATATGATAATATTATGTTTTAATTCTGTTTTCAAATTCAATATGATGTTTCTGTTGTATTATCCGGAGTGTTCTTTATAGCCAGTGTTTGCTGCAGAGAGATGGACTGTATTTAAATATAATGGTTGAGAAAATGGTAATCAGTGTAATTTTCGAATATTATTGGAATATTTATCACACTGCAGCTTTTATGTGATTTAAATTATTTCGTAGAGTTTTCACTATAACATCTCTATACACTCAGGCCTGTAAAGTATGCGATGATAATGGGACAAACTGTGAAACAATCGGACAAGATGGAGTAGGAGTGGAAAATGCTGATTTTGTTCTTTATGTGTCTGCTAACTTGAGCTTTCCTCAGTGTACCGCTGGTGGAGCTACTCTAGCCTTTGCTCTGCCTTGTCAGCTGGAGAGACAGTATGACAGGTAGGTATACATGATGTAGATTATGATGAGTGATTCTCTGAAGACGCTGAATGGTGTCAATTGTAACAATGATGTTGACAATGGCAACAACAACAACAAATAAGTGCAACAATGATGTTGACAACTGCAACAACAACAAATAATCCTATAATGTCATGCAGAATAATTTTTTGGCAGATTCAGAAAATATGGATTAAAATTTGAGAAGTAATAATGATGACAAAGCCCAGGGCTCAAATTTGACAGTTATCTGCTTGTCCTGGATGATGGAACTTTTCTTTGGGCAACCACACATGCATGACTGAGTTGTCTGTTGGACACCTGTTAAATATTTACCAACAAATCAAACAATTATAATTATTCTTCTCAAAATCCCGTTGACACCTTTATTACAAGTGGGAAATATTCTGTCTGTAAGTGATTCCAAAAGAAAATAGCGATGATATACAGTATAGTGAGTATATCAGAATGTCACAGTTTTCACTTTCAGCTATGTGAAACCAGCATGGTAAATCCACCATTTTTCCAGGTGTACACTGACATCATTTCACTCAACTGTGAAACTTGCTGTTAATTGCAGGGGTGTTCTATGTGCTTTCTATGTACACGTGACGCATGTGGGACATGTCCATTTGGCTCGCTAAGTGTTAATAGGATTCTATTAATGCCTTAGTGCAGCCAATATCTTTTATCACATGATTTTCTCGTGATTTGATCAAATGATTACGCAAGAAAATCGATCACACTCAATCGAAGATCAAAAGTACGTAGCAAGAATAAGATACGTTCAGCATTCCCCAGCATTTTAATCCTCACCTACTTTGATTTAAATCCATTTCTAAAGGTTGAAATCGAAGTATTGAAATTATATATGACTGTGTATTTCAATTTGAAAAGTTTTAGAAGATGGAGTGTAGCTATCGAAATAAATTTATGATTAGAAACTGAGCACTTTTGGTTATTTTATTTATCAAAAGTGCGCAATAGTGATAAAATGAAGATGATAATTCTGACGTATATGTGACAGGATCTGAGAAAAGGGGTAATATCGCGCTAACAATCGATTCCGAGTTAACCATACTGAGTTAAAACATGTATACTAATCTACAGAATGCCGTTTGAAATTTCTGTATAGCTAATTTGGTTCCGAAGATACACGCGAAAGTATGTTACGGTAAACGAAACCACATTTCCGAGAAATGGCGATTATAGGCTTACTTCCGAACACTCCGTATATCTTCGTATAATTTGTGACATCATCTGGGCTATATTATTTTATTATTACTTATGCCTTAAATGAGAAAGTAAAGTATTCAAAATTCAGTCATGCTTATCGGCTAGCTATCTTTAGGTCATTACAATAAAGAAAATCTAACAGTAACGATATTTTTCTTTGCGCGCTTACACGGCGGTAACCGCATAACTGCTTATCGAATAAAATGGCGTATTTTCGATAGACATTAAATCAGCCATAGCTTCAAAATGCAAGGTCGAACGGTCTCCGCTCTTTTAGGGAACATTCTACTAAACATTTAGATTGGATTTATCGCAGAAAAAAAGAATCGAAAAAAATTACATGAAAACATGTTTTGACCCGTATCTCTGTTTACAAAACAGCGCGATATTCCCCCTTTTCTCAGATCCTACCCCATATCGGTGCGTACCTCGATTGTCTTCAGTGCTTAATGTCTTCATCTAATGCAAGTGTGGCAGGCTAGTATTATTGACTTGAGGCAGGGGATAATTTCAAGGGGCATGTGCTATCCAACCTTATTATATACTATGAATGCAAAGAATGCCATGGTATATGGGAACGAACGGGCCCTTAGAACCCGAGCGTGTTTGTCCTTGGAGGTTCGGGTCCAAAGGGACCCGCCCCCAGGCGCACGTGACCAGCATGTGGGATTTGACCTATGCAGACTTTGACCTAAGGCCTTTGCCCTTAGCTTGAGGTAGCGGCTTTGTTAGGTAATTTCCCTAGTGTAACTATGGCCTGACGTAGGGATATATTGTCCTGGTCCTATTTCTAAGGTCACACCTGGGGGCAGGCCCAAGTCCTGGAATCCAGGGTCCCCAGGTGAGTGTGTATAGGTATCCTTTATTTCCTAGTCATGAGAATCCAGTCTGAGATAGTCCGTTCACCACTGCTGCATGTGTGACATACATAGCAAATGTACATGTACTGGTGTCCCTCTAATATGTAGAGGTTTGAGGTCGCATGCACTTATATCCGCAAATTAGCCAACATGATAACAATGTCCATACTTGCACAGGCTCTATTATAATCTAAAATGAGTGGGTTATGTAAACGTGCTGCAGATGGTGACACGGGTGTCCGGGGTGGTGTCAGTTACGCGGGTGTGGGCCTGCGAGATCTGTTGGAGTGCTTTGCTGCTGATGAGTCGAGGGTGTGTTGACACCACGTGCCATGATACCTGTAACCTGAGCAAGCTGTGCAGGAGAAGGGCGGATGTATGTCTGATATGCAAGGCTATTCCATCGGCCCAGAATTTTTATGGTGGTTTCAGGTATGCCGACCTGGCTTGCAGTGGTGGCCGCCCCGATGCGAAAGCTGTGTCCATTAAAGTGGTTACCAGGGAGTCCAGCCTGACAGAGAACATGTTGCAACTGAGCTACAAAAGGAGCCCGAGTGAGAGGATGGCCTGTCTGCAATATGAAGAGGGGTCCTGCGGCTCCTCCACGAGCATTGAGATAATCAAACAATGCTGCCACTGGGCATAATTCCCCTCCTGTGGAGCCCAGGGAGATTGTAGTACCTCTGCGCAGCTGGTCAGTCTTCGAGGCTTTAATTCTTAGCTCCACATGAGGGGGATCTGCTGACGTGACATAGATGAGGTCATTAACAGCCAGATGTACCTCCGGGTCGAATGTGATACCATCGGGGACGAGAAACTCGCTGCATCTAAGGAAACCGAAGAATCCGACACAGCATGCTGCCCACAGCATGAGATTTGCGAAGACTTGGGGTTCCTGGGCAAGTATCGACTTGATGCGGTTCATTATGGACTGGGTGATAGGGAGTCGAGTGCGGGTTGGGTGTGTAGATGATCGTGCGATACCTCGCAAGAGAAGTTTAACATATGGGGTATGGAAGGAGGGAAACATGTGGGAGGGATCAGTGAGGAGGCGGGCGTGACGGAGTCCTGCCAAATAAGATTCAATGGTGGACGGGGAGAGGCCCTGGGTCCCTAGAAAGGCAACAAACAGGATGGCCTTTTCGTCTGTGATGGGCAAGGGGGGGAGGTGAAACTCTGTAGCAAAGCGTGTGTATCGCTTCCAAGCAGTGGCATACACTTTCCAGGAGGATGGTGCCAGGCCAGCCTCCACAAATCGTTGGAGCTCTCTCTCCAGGCTTGCGAGGTCCAACTGGGGTCCACCTGTGTGAGGCGACTGAGGGCCATCTGTGGGACCTGAGTGGGCTGAGGAGATACAGTGGGATGAGCAGTCAGAAAGGACTTGCTACGATTTCTAGATAGGTCGTCAGCCCCGTAGTTTGCCCGACCTGGGATGTGTACTGCTCGTATTCGACAATCATATAAAGCCTGAAACATAGCGAGGCACCGGAGCATGTGAGCAGCGAGTGGGTCTCGAGCATGTAATTTGTTGACCTGACACACCACTGCCATGTTGTCAGAGTGGCATATGATGAGGCACCCGTGCCAGCTGTGGCCCCAGACAGCTGCAGCAAGGACTACAGGAAACAGCTCCTTGAGAGCGATGGAAGTCAGGGGTGAGGTGGAAGACCACGGAACTTGCAGCCATTGGGTCCCGCACCATGCCCCACAGCCCCATGAACCCGATGCATCGGTGAATAGATGATGGTCCGGGTGTCTCAGGAGGAGGAATTGCTGTACGGACGTGCCTTGCCATTGGCTGAGGAGGGTGTCCCACCAAGCAATCTCAGTTAGAGCCTCCTTGTTCAGGCGCCGAGGCTGACCAGGTTTCAGGCAAGCCTTAAAGTCGAATAATGCATTGAGGTATGCCTTAGCTAATGGGCACACCTTTGTGGCATGTACTAAATGGCCAACTAGTGACTCGAAACGACTGTGGTTATAGACGCGTGGTGTCTGGATGAATTCCCGTAGGAGGCTGCGCAGCTGTTGGAGCTTGTCTGCTGGTAACGTCAAGGACATGTGCTGGGAGCTTAATTGGATCCCAAGAAACGAAAGTGCAGTGACGGGTCCCTCAATCTTCTCCTGTGCCAAGGGTATGCCAAGTTCTGCACAAGTGCTGAGAGTAAGGGCTAAGTCGTGTGCACAGCGGGGTGAGTTGGGAGGGCCAAGCAGTAAGAAATCATCAATGTAGTGGAGCACTGAGCCGACGCCTCGTTGTCTGAGGATCCATTCTAACGCCTGGCTGAGGGCACAAAAAATGGCGGGTGCAGAGGCTAGTCCGAAGGGTAGTTGGCAGTCCACATACACATTATTTTTCCACTGAATTCCCAGGAACCTGCGGTCGTACGGGTGGATGGGTACCATTCTATATGCATCCTTTATGTCCAGTTTGGCTAAGAGAGATCCCTGTCCCAGGTGGTGCATTATGTGAGCTGCATCCTCGACTGATGCATATGCCAAGTGTGTGTGCTGACGCAGCAGGGAGTCATTGACGCTATGGCCCTTTGGACGCGAAAGGTCCACAATGACTCGCCATTTGCCGAATGTCTTTTTCGGGATGACAGCTAAGCTACTGGTGATGACAGCAGGACAATCCTGAGGGGGGAAAGGGCCCAGGAGATATCCTTGCTCCAACTGGGCAGAAAGAAAGCTGTCCACCACCGGTGAATGCTGCTGTGCTGAGGGAGTGTTAACTAGGGTAGAGTGGCATGCGTGGCTGGTGGCAAGGCCGATGCGGAACCCTGACTGTAGGCCTGAGATTAGGGCTGCTGTCCATTGTTTGTCTGGATGGGAGGCCAGTGCGGTCTGCCAGGCCTCGACTTTGAGGGGAGTAGCAATAGGGCGTGTGGTGACCTCAGGTGGTAGGCCTAGCAGCGGGGGAGGGTCCAGCTGTGACTGCTGCAGTTTACAGAACTGACGCCTTAGGATGGGTGCTATGGCTGTGACTGCAGGCCATGGGGGATGGTTATCACCTATGTGAGAGTATCAGAATGTATTAATATTTGTGCTCTAAAGCCATTTTACATTGGTGTGCTTGCAGCTCTTTGTGAGGCTATGTAGTTCGGGGGTGCTGAGGCACCTGGTGCATAAGTTTGGAGCTGGCTGGGCCCCCGGCGATATCGGTATGAAAACCCTGTGTTGGAAAGCGACATTGATAAAACCATGTATTAATTGATCTGTTACACCAAGGACAACAAACAGAACAGGACATAACAAGGTGAATGGATGACTAAAAGTGAGAGTCCTAGTACTAATGATCAAGCGTGTAAATGACTGCTGCTGCATGGTTAACCCCAATCACTGAGTTCACCCTCAATATGCAGGGAGTTTATGCCCATACTGTGGCCTAAGGTTTTGCCAATGGGTGGCGAGTGGAAGCCCATGTGCCTTTTTGCTGCTGGAGGGGGCACTGTGGGCCCACGTGTGTGGGCGCCGAGCAGTACCAGCATACATGCCGATATCTGCATGCTAGGTATGTGCAACGCCCATTGTTCCACAGGCGGCATGGTTCAGGGCTTGGTAGGCGGCGAGGTTGTGGTGCACCTGCTTGCAAAGGTGGGCGGGTTGCTGGTAGCAAGGTGGTCTGTACTGATGGAGAGCGGACATTGGTTGCCAGAGGCGCCCCGTGGGAAGGTTCGCAAGCTGCTTGAAGCCAGATGTCCTGCTCCCGCTTGGACCATGGTAATTTGTGGTTTACGGCGGCTGCCTGGCGAAAGGTACGGTCATATCTTGACCAGGCCTGGCCACCAATGTCCCGAGCCAATCCAGCTATGATATGGCCGTATGCGGCCATCTCAAAGGCACGCTCTGGGTGAAAGTGTACGGTAACTGCCATGTATGTGGCGTAGGCGCACATCCAATCAGTTGGGTTGGACAGGGGGGGAGAACGCTTTCGTTTCTCTTCTTTGAGGTCCTTACTCTGGCGATCAAATGCAGCATCTCGTAAGGCCTCAGGGAGCAGGTCTCCAAGTGCCACGAATTGGCGAGCTTTAATGGCCTCCACCATGTGTGCTGGTATGGGTGGCAGGCCCGAGATTGGGAGCGTGAGATCCTCCTTGTCTTTGCTGGGGCTGGGTGTCTGAACTGGGACATGCACTGTAGTTGCAGCCGGTTGTCCGAGGGTTGAGGCTGTGGGGACGGGGGAATTCCCTTCGCCTATAGTGGGTGGTGCCGGTGGTTGCGGTTGGAGGAAGCTCGGGGCTGCAACTGCTGTGCCGCTCAGTGTGCCTGTGTGCCCTGGGGGGTGGGCAGCAGTATATGAATAGGTCATGTGGGCCCGGCCTTAACTGCCTGTATACGTAAAAGTGCATGTACTCGCGTGTATGTGTACACCATACTGTGCTCGAGCATGTATGTGGGTGGTTGGCAGCATGTGTGTCTTCGCTGATGGTATGTAGAGGGGATTTGGTACAACAGTGGGTAATCCATGGATCTATGGCCTTGTCGAAATAAGCCGTGCGACTGTTAAAGTGCGCAACATGCCCCTTGGCATGGGTATAGGATGATGCTTGTGTGTGGGATGGTAAAACAGAACTGGGCGGGGCCTATTCCTAGAGCCTTGTGTGTCATGCTAGCTATTTATGTTGTAAAGGGGGTGTGCCGTGTATGAGGTAGGGGGCATGTGCAGTGTTAGCCATGCATGCCGTATATGGATATGTACTGTTCGTCGTGTATGCCGTGCAACGATATGCTGTTCGCCGTGTGTGCACGCGTGTTAGCGAAAACCGCTTTTGGCCGTGTATGCCATACATCGATTAGCTGTTCGCCGTGTATGCATGCGTGTTAAGCAAAAATGTTGTTGGATGTATGAAAATGTATGCCGTCGGCGAGGCGGGTTGGTCGTCCGTTCGGGGCACCGTCAGCTAGGGCAGGTCCGGGTGTAGGGAGTGTGAGAGTACACCAGGACAAACCTTGAGAGGGCTGGGGGTAGGTGTCGTTTAGAGATGACTCCTCTGCCATAATCGGGGAGCACAATCGACTACGAGAGACGTAATGGAGCGGGGAGGTTCGAAGCAGTAGCGAGTAGCGACAAAAAGGAAAAAATTGCGCTGTGGAGCACTTCTCGTCCTTGCCAGAGCGGATTCACACGTGGCGGGTGACTGCGCATGCTCACTCATGACGTCACACGATGGCTTTGGCGGGCTGTATTGTCGCGAGCAAGCTATCGATTACGACATTAACCTTATTCAAGCTGAACTTAAATTACATTTTGTTTTGACTCCCATTTTATGTTCTCATAACGATCAAAACTTTCTATCAATGCAATCTTTAGAATGAATATTAAGCACTCAAAAGAAACATCCGATTGGCCTGAAGAAGTATCAAAACAATCGAAGATAATCTTATACAATAACACTTGATATCGGCGAGATAATGACGTAACCCAATTAGTCACATGACATTCATGTGACTTACGGCTCTCACTCTAGATCTTCTGTATGATATTTGCCATGTTCGCCCGCCATTTCAGGAAAGCCTCCAGAGGGATTATCGATCGTTTAAAAGTAAGTTTGGATGATTCTCCAACTTTTCCATGTGGGGGAAATTGATCCAATGATCTTAAATGAAGTTATACCAATAAATAGTAGACATTTTTCATTCAAAATTAGTTTTTTGAGTGATTCTCCAAAACGTTTTGAGATATCAAATTCCCCCACATACAATCTTACTAGCTATTGGAAAATGTTCTTAGATGGTCTCAGAGGCTTTTTTAAAAATGGCAGGCGACGTTTTTCCATATATTGGTGAGTCTTCTAAACATTTCAATATATCGAATAGTACATCACCACATCTTTTGAAATTAACATCATCTTACTAAAGACATATCTAAAAATACTTCAAGCACTTTAGATTTTCTCTCAAACATTATTGAGATGAAATTTGAGCCTAAGAAATTACCCAAAAATTGGCAATCTCCGAAAGCCATACAAGTGCAATCGGACATGTCCCACATGCAGATGACACCAGAGGTCATGAACTGATCCTCTCCTCTGATGATGAGATTGCACAAGACTGTCATTTATTTAGTTTGATTATCAATCTAATTTTTATAACTTATCATAAAAGCTACAGTCATAAATAATGTGTGACTACTGCTTTCATAGTTAGCGCTATTTTGGAAATTTTTCATTTCAATTCAGTCAAATCCGGGCAACCAAATTCTCAAAAGGGCAACCTCAAATAGAGTCCTGGTTGTGCGTAGCACAACCAAATAGAACCCTTAGAGCTACGTAAATTATGAAATGGTGCTTATTAAGAAGTTGAAGTACATATGTGAGCATGCAAGCGAATAGGGCCCTCAGCCATTGCTATCAAAATGTTCAGAATTTATCAAACAGCCAAATAATTTGAAATTTTTGGTTTCATTTTATTTGATCAAATTGCTTATATATATAGTGAGTTCTGAAAGCGTTGTGTCGATACAAAGCGTAATTTTTGAGAACGAAGCATTTTCGTCAAATGTTCAGTCGCCATTTTGAATTATGTGGAGTTATGCAGTTCGATCTTGAATGCGGATTTGCTCTTGATTGACGTAATGAATTACTATTGGTCAATATGGTATAACATCCTCAGTATACGGATCCAGTGCCAAAAATGGAAGTGAGCCTGTTACCCGTTATAACGTTGCACGGAGCGACTCAAAGATCTGTAGTGCATAAATAGTCTCTCCTATGATCTGAATGATAGCGTCATCGTCTGCAGTGTTGAATAGGGTATCAAACAATATCAAAAACGTGCATTTGACAAAATATCGTTTAAGGGCCCTTTTCGCTTTACACATATAATATTGCCAGTATAATATCATTAATGTTGATATTGTAGACTGTGTGAGAATTAGCAAACAAAAGTAGTAACTGTTCAAAAAATGATAGATCAGAAATTATTAGATATTATTGAAGTGATGACGTATTCACTTTGATGCACTGTACACAAATTAACAACTATTATGTCAACAATGTTGATAAGTAGCAATTATGTAGGAATAAATTGTATGTATTTTGCTCTCCACTCTCAAACATCATCCTTGTATAGCTTTCACCTACAAATTTTAAATTTAAAATGAGCTTCATTTTTTATCTCTAGACCGGTTGCTGGATTCACCAACATTTGTGTCAACCAAGCATTTGATGCTGAAATCATGCAATTACGTAGTAGATTGACCCATGCAATGAACCATGCTTTGGTGAGTTGAGCACTTATTACTGCTAAATGGTATGTTGTGAGGATATACCTAAGCAGAGACAATGTAGTAGCATGTTCGTTGGAACTTAGTAGATTGACTCATGCAATCACTCATGCTTTGGTGAGTAGAGCACTTATTACTGCTAAATGGTATGTTGTGAGGATATCCCTAAGCAGAGACAATGTAGTAGCATGTTCGTTGAAACTTTATCATACAAAGATCTCACCCGTCACTAGCAAAGCTATCACAACTACAGTTACTGTGGACTATAGTCTTTATACATACTTCTATACAGGGGTATAACTACATAGGAGTGATGCATGGTGTAGAGCACATGTGTATATAAAATTAATTATAAATAACACCATTTGTATAAAGAACATATTTCTAATTACGTATATACGTGGACATTGTTCTATGAGAAAAAGATGATAATAGAACAATATGTTAGAGTATGATGTATCAATTTTGTTCATATAAAACTGTACACTACATTTTGGCACCTTCCATGTATCGTTGATGTGACTGTGTGGTGTGAATCAGTTCAAATGCTTTTATTTATTAATCTAACCCTAATCTATTAATTTGTCAGTACCAAGTGTGTGTGAAGGCATACGTACATTTAAGTATAAGTGTGTGTTTGTACATGTATGTGTAGGTATGAATATTTATGTATGCATTTATAAGGGAGTTGAATTAAATCTACCAATTTATGTTCTAGGTATTCAATAGTTTTTTATATGCTTTTTTCCGAGACGAAAATGGTAATCCTCGTACATCCAGGGACCCTAATACTGGCCTACCTATGAATTTTGGAGGTTCTTTGTAAGTTCATTTTCTAAAATTAATAATTACATTTCCACTTCAGAGAGGTAATTTTGTTGACTTTCTGTATTTCAGCTATAGCTATGTAACAATATAATGCATTTAGATTTTCATTCCAAGAAATTTTAGAAGAAAGCCTTAATTGAAAACAGACATATTCTCACATATTTACACACTATGATCAAGTTGATAGTTTTTATTCTCACATAATTAACAATAAGATGAGAATAGTCTAAAATCCCTTAAAGGGTAGAGTAATTTCCCTGAAAGCACACAAATTAAAGTTTACAAAAATTACCAAGAACTTTGCAAATGTGGCAACTAAGGAGGTAACTGATTAGAATGCTTTTGAACTTTCAAGTACAGTACCTATAGTGTAAGATACCCATACATTCTCTAAATTAAACAAATTGTACAATGTAACATATACATAACATTATAATACATGTATGTATTATTTAGTGGTTAAGACATGGGCACAAGGGCATTATGACATATAAAATACCAAGTCCCGAGGGCGAGTGTATTTTATATGTCATAATGCCCGCGAGTGGCATGTCTTAACCATTATAGCATCCGTTGCTAACGCTTTATACTGTTGCTAGCCCTTTATACATTATAAAATTGCTGTATAATAGTACTGTTTCTATGGTAACGGATGCTATATTGTGTAAATATCTGTATTTAATCTGTGTTTTAGCCTTAGAATACCTGTAGTACAGTGATGTTATCTGTCATGAACACCTTCTGTTTTGAAGTGTACAGTTTCTTTTTAATAACTATCAGGCTAGTTAGTTGCAAACCCAAAAGGTATCAGCTGCACAAGTTAAATGCTTTGAATCATTGAACATTTTATTATAATTATGAGATTGTTTTATATTTCGAATTTGTAAGCATGTTTGGATCCTTTGATCTTCCTTCATAATTTGGATTTGTGGATTTGTGGATTTGTGGACCTATCCCTATTCCTGATCCTTTTCAAAACCGAATTGTACATTGCAAAATGGAAAGTGTTACTGTATTGTGCATACATGTATACTCCCATGCATGTACATGTAAGCTCCCATGCATATACATGTACCCTCCTCCACATTGTACAGCTTCATTGCGGATGAGACAACTGTAGCCAAGAAGGAGGTCAGACGAACCACCTTTCCTAATGGGACATTCTCCTATAAAGTTGAGAAGTTTGTGACACCAGCATTATTGGTATGTTTTTATTCTCAGTTGTGAGATTATCATCATGATCAAGTGTTCTTACGGGAAGGTGGGCAGGTGGGGATTGTATAGATGTGGAAAAAATAAATGGGTGAACTACTATATACATTATAATCATTGTCATTGCAAATGTTTTCTAAAGGTTAAGAATTTACATGGGGTAAATATTTCCAAGTGTGTGTGCCAATATGTATGCATATACATGTGTGTGTGTGTGTGTGTGTGTGTGTATGTGTGTGTGTGTGTTTGTCAAAATGCAGATGTGGGGAGGATAATAATAATGTTACTTGTTCACTTGAAACCATTTTCACATGCATTTCACATGAATGTCCTTAACACAATATAGAGTAGTATAGACATGTTGCATTGGTCTCTGCGTTGTCCTCCACAGCGTGAAGGGAGGAATTTTTTTGGCTGTGATTCATTCTCTGGAGTTCCCATAGAAGATTCCCCTATTCCAGGTACAGGAGGAATCCACTTTGAACAAAGAGTGTTCAATGTACGTATGTTATTATGTGAACAGATGTTGAATTGTGTACAATGTGTAGCTACACGGTTATTTTCACTTTTGTGTAGAATGAGCTGATGACTGATGGAGTTGGATCTGCAAATGCCCCCATTTCAAGATTCACACTTGCTCTCTACGAGGACAGTGGGTGGGTTCACTCCTCATAATATAATGCATGTAGAGTGGTGGTTGAAAGTAATGATGCCAAAACTCACGGGGCACTCTCAAGTGCTCTCGTGTGCTCATACGTGTACTTAAACCCTTTGTTCTTGAAGGCGCTAATTGTAGTCGAGGTGATTCATATCATATTTTAACTGTATGAGCTTTGGCGCTACATTGATTGCTGTTTCAATCTTGAACGGAGAATTTGTACTGCAAATCGCTTCAAAATTTACTAAGGTTAAATGGGCTCGATATAGGCATGATAGCTCCTAGGAAACATGTTAGTTATTCTCTTGAACATTGGTCCGAGAATATTTTACTTACTTACTTAGATAATTTGCAATGTTCTTTACGAGCAAAGATTTTCCTCTGAACCTTGATTGGCCTCTTAGCATTCAAATCAAGCTATGACTACATCGTTCACATCTGTGATTGTTCATACGCTATCGGTCATGTCATGTAGTTAGTGTTAATAAGTGTTAATGTGATACGTGGTTGTGATAAGGAGCATTGAGTGGATGCAAGGCCTCATGAGGCCTCTCGAGGTACTTGCAAGCTGGTAGGGTTATTACTTTCAATCACCACTGTCATTACTCCCAATGTATAAAGCATTCCACAAATCATACAATTCAAAGTGTGTGGACACTATTATGTGTCTAATGGCTGTATTCCTCTTGAGTGAGCTACAACAGAGACACAGAGACTTTTGTGTAATGGATAACAAGGAGCAGTCCAAGTTGTCAGTTGGAGACAAAATTGTCATATAATATGTCTACTGTAGCCCACCCAGGAGGATACAATTGATATGTGTCATGGTGGCAGTACTTAATAGTGTCTATACAATGTTGTGTTTTTGTACCAGTCACTACTGTAGTATTCCCATTGTATTATGTGATTAAGTGTGAATGAGAGTTTTGACTAAGTGATACAATGCTAATATTGAATCAGTAATCAATATTGGCAATTAGCTTGATTTTGCTTATTAGTACGTAATAATGAGTTTTCTGCATTAATGTGAGAAATCCGATTGTAAACTATTATCTGTTCCATTTTATCCTTTATATACTATTCAGGTGGTACAGACCCAATTATGATGTAGCGGAGCCACTGAGATGGGGAATGAACCAGGGATGTAATTTTGTGGATGAAGGATGTCTTTATCCACAGTGAGTTGATGGCCAATCACTCAATACATGCTAATATCCTTCACTGCTGATTTGAATAGCCACTCTATCAATGTTTACTAAATTGCAGTAGAGAACATGTGAAGTTTCTCAAGAATACTATCGTATACACTTTGTGTGAGAAAAAATAATTGAGTTGTAGTGCTGTGTGAAAGAGCTACACAAATACCATAATATTGAGCTATTATTATACTACGTATGTAGAGTAGAATGAAGATACTAGCCCTGCTATAAAGGTGAACAAGATTTTACTTCTTCAATCATAATTTCTAACAATTTAGTCAGAATAGTATACTGGATGCATTTCATCAATTGTAACTTTGGTTCATTTGTGTTCTCTAGAAACAAGACATTACGCCCACCCTTCTGCGAGGACACAACTCAGTTCACCAACTTTCATATGGACTTTCAGAAAGGAATGACTGCTTTGTTTAGGGAAATTGGTACCAAATCCTCATGTCACTATGACAGAGGGTCTGTGGGGGTTTGCAACAAATACAACATGACAACACCATTTGATCCCAACTTTCAGGTACGTGGAATGGCCCAAGATGAGGTATGTACTACTAGATTTCTTTTAAATGAAAATAGTAAATAAAGGTCTTTTCCTGAAGCATTCATGTACTGACATTGTAGTTGATCTTTCATGATCTCTTGTGTGTACAATTACTATCAGCACTGGTTTACATAGTGTACATGGGCTAGGGTCTGAGTAAAGTGTACTTACTAACCATGCAGAAGTATGTACTGACTCAGAAACTTGCAGGCTACACGTAAGTATATTTTTGTATCATGCAGTGGGGTGTGAGAATAGGGGCTACTGAGGCGACTTTGGACACCCCATATTTTATTACAGCACCAGTATTTTTAGGGGATGCCTTGGGCAGCCCCTATTATAGTTTTAATAAATATTATAATATTGTAATCTATATATATAATTCAATTTGTTTGTTTGTTTGTTTGTGATTCGTGCAAAAACTACTGCACAGGGCACCACCAAACTCTCGGGGATTATAAAGTACGGTTCAGGAAGTGTCCTCCACTGGTTAAAATTGACTGTCTAACTGTCCATGCGGAGAACATTCAATTTCCGTTTTTTCCTTCACGGCTGATGGCCATTTTTGATTATCGTCCCAGTGACTTCCGGTTATTGTGCAATTTGATTGGCTGCTGTCCAATGATCAAATTTTAAACTTACCATCGTTATAGCAACTACCCTCTGTTGCCACCAGCAAAGGTGCTTCAAAAGTGGTTGGACCTGACTCAATTGGGCACAACTCACCATAGCAGGTGAGCCCGCCAAAGGCGGGCTCACTTGCTAGTATATAATATAATATTATTAATATTCTAATATTATATAATATTGTATATCTATCTATCTATCTATCTATCTATCTATATATATATATATATATATATATATATATATATATATATATATATATACAGTGGCGGCCAAAAGTTACGGGACGATTTCAATGTGGCGGCCGTCAGCTATCTTAGCATACTTGCAATTTTCTCGATAATTTGGCAAATTCGAAATGGGAGAGTGAAAATAAATCATAAGAACACTTTTTGAATGTTCAAAAACATAGCAATAGTACTTTGAAATCTTCGTGACTTTCATTTACTCGAATAATGGCTCTAATCGGCATAACATTTGAAAATATTCGGTGACACAGACGTTCTTTCTAGTACGTTATACTTCATTAAGTTTTAGTGCAAGAATTCATCAGTCGCAACTCTGAGTATCTTGCTTACCCTGCCCTCCCTCGAAAATTGCAAATATCCAATTCAGTTGAAATGTCATCTTTCGAGAGCTCATTTTATAGCCATTGTGCCCGGATATCTACACGTACTGAACTTGACTCTTGTAAAAGAACTGTAGGTTTTCTGCATATATCTTCTAATTATAGTTTTCTTCCATGCAATCCTCTCTGCGGTAGTCACTCACACACTTAAACTATGGAATCTGGTCGGTATACCCTGTGATTTAGGAGTAGCCTACCGACAATCATACATCTACGTATACGATATAATTTCTTCTTCCAAGTTTCCGCAGATAGTAGATCATATGAATGCAGGTAAGTTGATTGGAGCATTTTCTCTTTGAAAATTATTGAAGATCCTATCTGTTGAAGACTCTGAGTAATAATAGTTTTGAACATACGTTTGCAGATAAGATCATAATTCCCTCCAAACAATTATCAACAACGCGTTCGCTCAAAGTAGTGATTTTCAATTGAGACGGGCTGACAAGCACCGAAAGATGCAATGAAACGATTAGATTTAGAATACACCGATTAGAATGTTGTTGAATATTTCTAAAGATTTACTTTACAAATTAAATCGAAAAATCTTGCTTTTAGGAAGATTGAAATCGTACCATTCCATTCCACCATTTTCTTAAACCCTCAATTGTCCCATAACTTTTGACCGCCACTGTATGTGTATATATATATATATATATATATAATTTGTGCATATAGATACATATATACAGGAACACATATTATGTAATATTATATATATTATGTGTTCCTATATGTGATCACAACAGTGAATTTATATCATTTATATTATGCAAGAAAAGACGGCTGAATTTTTAACATGTGGAGAATTAGAAATTAGGTTAGAATAAAGCACAACGGCTTCGATGAACATAATAACTTCAGCAAAGGTTTCTTATAAACATAACAAAGACACTCAAGTAATTCGAGTGCAGGGGGCGGCAGCCCCACAAGTTTTTGAACTCAAGTTACTTGTTTTATTTGAAATCACAGAAAAAGGCACAGTTGTATGATCGAATGTAATAACATAACCAAAACATTACTATTTATATCCTGAATGGCATTATTCATATCTTGGAAATTGCTGCTTAAGAGAATAATAGAACTATTAAAATGTTTACATTTTGATCTATTTCTCCTGTGTCTATTGAGCCACCACTTTTTCTTGTACCAAAAATGCCTTCCGCACCATTGCTATTAGGCTTTGAGAGCAGAGACCTTGACAACCACATCTGCATCCAACCTCAGACAACAGTGTGGCCTCCCCATTTCCTAAATGCTTCTGACACCTCTGTTATGTGCATATATTCAATAATATGGTACTCGATTTATTATGTTACTGTCCGGTATTTTAATGTTACAAAGGTATGGATGAATGAATTAATTAAAATAATTATTCTCTTTGTATACTATGTATATCTGGAATATTTCTTTCATGTCAGAACTGTATATCTTTTTGTACTATGTCTGACGCTATACTGTAACTTGTAACTCTTTTAAATTATCTTTTATAGTATTTCATGGATCCAGAAATTGGAGGTAGTGAAGCAATTGCTGAATACTGCCCCTATGTCGATGTAAGTCAGTTCATTGTCATAAGACATGCCAATGCATATTATATTTGTACAATTTGCATGATAATTGTACATAATGTATGCATGCTAGTTTGCCTTTAGAAACAGTCTCTTACCTGAACACAAATCTGACAAATTACATCACTGGATTTATGCCGAACCAGCCGAAAATAGACCGAAGTCTCTATCAGCTGGTTCGGTGTAAATCCAGTGATGTAATTTGTCAACCTTATGCCTTGCACAGGCTTACTGTGCAATAAACCTTCCCCCACCAACACAAATCTGCTGGATATAGGACTAATCTTACCAAATTCTAAATTCTTATCTGACGTATACAGTGTGCTATATAAAATTGCACTGTATATAATAGCTGAAGTGCCTCTCTGGTAGGGCTGTAGCAGATATGCAGACATTTTGGCTTGATTGTTTGCAAGGAAGACGTTCAAGCCAAAGAGTCTGTCTCAGCCCTAGCAGAGTTACTTTATCTATAGTTGTAATGAGATGTGTTTCCATATGAAATAATATAATAATTGTTGTATTCCAACTTTCAGGCAAAATTGTTATTATAACTAAGCAATGAGTTTCTAGGCAATTGATTGGCAAATTTTAATAAGAATTACAAGTGTGCAATAGCAAAGGGAAGCATGCAAAAACAAAAGAAAGTGGGCAATAGAAAGGAAATGTGCAAATAGCACAGATACTGACACACTTTGCACTTTGATCTATATCCAACATACCACATATACTTCATGTTCTGTGTAGGGTTATATCAGCTGTAGGAGACCAAGGGATGCAATACTGAGTGAGTGAGGATTGTACACATGTTTATACATACTATTAGATAACAGTGGTGCAGTTTGATTGTGGTAGAGGATGTACAGTGATACTATTGGTGTAATTGTCTTCTAATGTTCAGGGATAGCAAACCGATAGAACATCTCTTTGGTGAGAAAATCTGCCACCGTCTTTGCCTCCTAATTGGGGATGGGCCAGGCTACCATCCACCGTGTAAAATAGTCCGCAGCCACCAACCCGTAGCAATTGCCCTTCTCTGTGACTGGGAGAGGTCCAAGGATATCGACTGCAACTATCTGCATTCGGTAGCCCGAAATTATAGGTTGCAAGGGGCCTCTCCTCTTCGTGCCTGTAGTCTTCCTCTGGTTGCAATCCACACAAGATAGACAAAACCTCCTAACATCATTGTAGTGCCCTGGCCAATAAAACCTCTCCTTCAGTTTGTATAAAGTCTTGTCTATGCCGAGATGGCACCCTGCTGGATCCCAGTGGATTCTCTTCATGATTTCTTCCTGATGGGCTTGTGGGACAACTAGCTGGTAAACATAGCCCGATCCTGTCTGGTCCTCAAAGATGCGATGCAGAATATTGTCAGTTAGATGATCCCAAATTTGGCAGAGTCTCTGTGCCTTTGCTCCTTCTCCTCTCATTGCTCCAGCGTCGGGTCGATGTCCTCTCTCCTTCGCTCTAAGGATGGGTCCGCCATGGGATCATCTAATTGTGCCTGCCGAAGGTCAAGGTCAGAATGGCCTGTGCTGTCCCGTATGCTAAGTATTGACACAGGGGAAACATGAGACTCGCGGCCACACTGAACACATGGTCTATTGTGACAGGGCATCAGCATTCGAATGAATTCTGCCCTGCCGGTGATCTATAGTGAAGTGGAATTGCTGGAGGCGCTCGATCCACCTAGCTACCTGGCCTTCTGGCTCCTTGCAATTACGCAGCCATCTTAGCGATCTGTGATCTGTCCTCAGATGAAATTTCTAACCCCAAAGGTAGGTCTTAAAGTGCTCAGTGAAGTGAACAACAGCCAACAGCTCCCTTCGAGGCATACAGTAGTTCCTTTTGGCTTTACTGAGGGTCCTGCTGGTGTACGAAATTACTTTCTCCATTCCATCCTGGACCTGTGACAACACCGCACCAATCCCTGTCCCGCTAGCTTCAGTGTCTAGGATGAACTCACTCAAGAAATCTGGGAAGGCAAGTATGGGAGTGGAAGTCAACTTCATCTTCAGAGTAACAAATGCTTCATTGCATGCAACGGTCCAAGGAAAGTTGGCCCCCTTCTCCATCAATCGGTGTAGCGGTTTGGCAATGGTGGCAAATCCCTTAATAAATCGGCGGTAATACATAGCCAGACCAAGAAACTGTTGGACTTCCCTGCCATTGATAGGAGTAGGCCATTCTTTTACCTTGATGATATTGCTAGGATCTGTGGCAACACCCTCAGCTGAAACAACATGCCCAAGGAAGTTGACTTCATCTTTGCAGAGCCCACATTTAGCTGGTTGTAAATTACAATGTCGTCCAGGTACACTAAACAAGATAGCCAATGTAGGCCTGTAAGCACCAGATGCATCAGCCTTTGGAAGGTGGCAGGGGCATTACATAGCCCGAATGGCAAGGCAGTCTTCGATCTGTCTTGGGGTGCCACTTCCACCTGCCAATACCCACTGATGAGATCGAGTGTCAAGAATAGTCTCAAGCCAGCTAACACATCCAGAATGTCACTTATACGCAGGAGAGTGTAGGCGTCCCTCCTGGTAACAGCATTCACTTTGCGGTAATCCACGCAAAACCGATGAGTTCCATTCTTCTTTCTCACCAGTACAATGGGTGATACCCAAGGACTACTTGAGAGTTGGATCACATTCTGGCTCTGCATCTTGTTAAGTAGCTCCTTAACCGTCTCTCTCTCAATGGGTCCCAATCTCCTCACTGCCTGCTTGATGGGAGCAGCTTCTCCTGTCACAATCTCATGCTGCGGCACATTAGTTAGTAGGTCTTCAGTGCCCTCAGCAAACACATCTGCGTAGTTCACCAGGAGGAAGAAAGGCATCTCCCGCTGCACGTCATCTGGAGTGGTACTGGCTCCGTCAACCAATGCCTGCAATATGGCCTCCTTGCTGCTTAACACAGCAGGGGGTTCGGCCTGTTGCATGGATAAGACTGGTATGCCATCTCATTCAATACGTTCCAATGTACCCAGGCTCTGTCCCTTGAAGATACGGATCACACCACTACTCGGGTTGAGGAGACGTACGGGGACAGTTCCCATGTATGGTTGAACTAAGGCCCGAGCAACCTCTCTCTCCAACAAACATGAGTCAGCTGGGGGAATTCCCAGGATCTTGGCCAATACCTTCACCTCGCTGTTCACTGGTAAGGAGAGATCTTGTAACGCGCTGCCTGTAGTGGTAGGGGGAAGGGATGGCCACAACTATCCATTGGCAACGTGGACTGTCCATGCCTTAAGCATAGAATCTTGGCCGGGAAATCGAGGGTTGCTCCCTGACTTTTGCAAGAAGTCCAGCTCGAGGATCACTTCTGTTGTCAGGGTCTCCACCACCACAAACTCCTGAGCAATGGTACCACTGTGGGGTATGGTGAGGTCCAACTGGGAAAGTCCCTGTAGTCCCAGGGCTGTGCCCTCAACTCCGACCAGGAGAGGTCCACTCCAGGGGGTCACAGTGGTATCCATTCTCTTAGTCGTCTCCCAGTAGCGGGATCCGGTGTCCACTAGAAAGCAGATACACGACTCCTCATTAACCAGCAGTGTAATGTAGCATGCAGTTGTAGGCGATGTTGGTGACACTGTAACTACATCTCCTGGGGGTGCGGATGAGTTTGTGATGAAGGTCCGGTGCTGGCATGGTGTGGGGTAGCTGGTACAGGGTGGAGTGCATATGCCAAGTGGTGTCTGGGTTGTGCGCGGTACGGTGATGTGTGTGTTAGATGATGCATGGTGCTGGGCCGAGACTACTTCCTCCCTTGGTGAGTGGCCCTCAACTCCAAGGTCTCCGCGTTTCCCTGATCCCAACCAGGCTTTGCACAACCGAAGACGTAATGACCCACTTCCCCGCAGTTGTGACACCGGTTATCTGTAAGTCGTGAAGCCTCCTGGGAGGTCGATCTCCTCCATGACTGTCCTCGATTCAATGGACTGGTGGCTACTTTAGCCTCCAGCTAGTCCATACGCAGCCTGAGGTCTGTCATCATTGCCATCAACGTATCCATCTGATCAGCTCTTGGCTTGTCCACATAACTATCGGTTTGCCGCTGGGGGGTCAAGTATGACTCTTGCTCCAGAGTAGCAGCCACTGCCTCCTCCAATGTCTTGGGGGTATGCTGCTTGATGGCAAAGGATAGTTGGGTGTCTTCTAACTGTCCCAGATACTGTCTCGGAGCAATGAGGTTTCTGGCATCCAGGTCGAGCTGAGAATAGGCCTTATCCACCAGCACCTGGAGGTTGTCAGCGAAGTCAGCCCATTCTTCGCCCGACTTCTTGGTCCTTGCATGGAATTTGACAACGTACATCTCACGCTGACTTGCTGGCTCAAACTGATCTCTCAAGGCCACCACAGCTCGCTCGAAAGATGCTTGTGATTCATTGGGCAATTTTTCAAATGCGGTTTGCGCCTTCCCCCCGAGCCAAACCTTAAGCCATAGAAGCCTCTCGTCGTCTTTCCACTTGTTTACTTCCGCAACGTTCTTGAAGTGGCAGGTCAAATCAGTAAAGCTCCCCTCACCTATATAGACATCTGGTAACACCAGAGGGCGTTGCAGTGCTCGTGGTTCCTGCTCTGCCATAGCTTACTGCGTACCGAACACAATGGTGATCCTGCCAACTACGCCAAATGTAACCGTGCCATCGTATCGCGTGAACACTCGGTCGAACAAATGAACCAAACAAGAGTATTAATTCACTTCAAACTCAATCAAAAGACAACTCTACCACCGTCTATGATACAACACTTTAGTCTTTAGTAGTTCTTTTTCCTTTCACGAGGTCATACCTCTCTCCACGTGTCAGTCGTTTCCAAAAAAGGCTATGCTACTAAATTAAAATGACATGTACGTACCTACTATTACAACAATAATGATCAGCATTATATTAAATTAACACATGCAACAAATGGAGTTCTGGAGAACCAACCACTGTTACACTTAGTTTGCGGTAAGACTCTGCTACTAGACTAAGTTTAAGTTAGGACTAAGTCTGTTATTGAATCTTGTCCAACACCAGTAACAGCTGCTCATTGATCTCCTTCATTCCATAGCCATCAACACCTTTGCTGAGACTCATGGACCAAATTCAAGATGTGTGGACATCAGGATTGATGGTAATTGGACTTTCAACAATTCAGCCATGTCACCTATGACTGGAGGAGCCTGCTATGAAGTGTGTTCACATGTTCACATGTACATGTGCGTGTTGTATATTGTATAGTACAGTGCAAAAATGGTACTGCTACAAGATAATTGTTAAAGGATTATCGTTAAAAAGTTAACAGTTTTCTGTAAACTGTTAACAGGCACATAAACATTAATACTTTAGGTTGACGATTGACAGTTGTCTGATAATCGTGAACTTTTTCAGATCGGTTAAGAGTCCTTTACCATACATAAAGGTCCTTTTGATTATTATTTGTATAATACTTCTTTGATGAAATGGTTTCAATATGTATTATAAGGATAAAATTTCCAATGAAAGGTTTAGAAGCTTCATAAACATCTATAGAAGCTTTTTACATCCTTCCTTAGACAAAATTGTACTAACCTCAATGACACACCTTCGTGAATGTCTATGTATTAATAATATCACAGTTTAGAGTCCACGCTATTCCATCAACCATTATCTGTTATTTATTACTTGACCACTAACACTTGTCCATTAAGTGAAAAACGCTAAGCAAAATTTGTTACCATTTTTTGTACTTTACAGTCTATGTTACATATCCATACATTGTTGACACTGTTTTGACATTCTGTGTGTATGCAATAGGATAACCTAAATCTTACTGACATTAATTGTCTCAATGATCGTAATTTTGCAATTATTATGATTATTGGATGATACACAATAAGAAGATAATCACTATTTACAAATAAGAGAGATTTATCAAAGATTGATATAATACGCAATATTAAAACAAATTTATACAATCTGCATCAACCCACAATATAGATGTGTGTATCACTCAATATGAAATTTGGAATTATAGCTTTGTCAAATATCACTATTTTAATGCCCAACACTACAATATGTGTTGTGTATAATTTTATGTTGTATGTTGTACATGACTAATACTGTTTTCACATGGACGCCATAAAGCGAGTCGAACCCAAGTTGAACTCGGTTTAAAGCAAGTCAGTGCATTCACATGACGTCACGAAACCGAGTCGAACCCGGATTAAAATTCCGAGTCGAACCCTTGTAAATAGTAGGGTTCGACCCGGTTGCAAGCGAGTTGGAAGTGAATTAAAAATGGCGGAACTAGAAACACAAAAATTCTGTTTCCATTCTCTATCGGACCAGTTACGAGCAATTTCGGGCAAAACTGAAGGGTGTCTGGGCTTCATCCAGATAGTTCTGCTGGCCTGACACGCAATCGAACGTCGAGCGAACAAGAAAGCTAACAAATGAGCAGTTTGCAAAGTCTGTACTGCCGCGAAACGGTTCATAACTGCTCTTCTTGTCATATACCTGACCCTTAGTTGCCGTCTACGAGCTCTACACCTCAGACAATGCCACAACAAATAAAAACGAAAAGAATGCCAATGTCGCCATTTCCTGGAATCAAATATTTACACAATATGCAAATCTTGCTATCCCCATGTGAACGGAAATTGGGTCGAAAATGGGTCAAACTCGATTTAATTGACCCGGGTTCAACCCGCTTTACGGCATCCATGTGAAAACGGTATAATGTATGTAATATGTAAACATGTTTTTGTTCCTAAACACACAAGGTTTACTGTGATGAAGTACAAGGTCCTATTGTATCTGTTATGGGAACTAACTACACCTGTATCAGTGGAAAGGAGGTTGGCTATATCATTTGATATTGATGTGTTGTTAATATATATTGAGTAATGTTATCATGGATATTCCCATTTGTAAAAAGCATATTATGCAAATCACTATATAATTACTGAACGGTTTGTTGTTTGTTCGGTGTGTTGTACATTTACCTGAAAAGATGGCGTTTCCATGTGTTTCAGTTACATTCCTACTTTTTTTAGATGTAACCATAGTATCAGTGAGGCTCTGCACATAGTGCACACCTAGTATTAATTGGAATCATGTGTTAAGTCTGATAAAACACCATGTAATAACTGTTGACTCAGAAGACAAAGTTCAGGTTAATTGATTGATTTCAATTAGCACCCAATCACAATCATTGACAGATACCATATAGCGGGAAAATTTCGCGAGGTTAAAATTTCACATTTTTCGCAATTTGGCCCAATTTGCAAAAGTATATTTGCGAAATCCTTACTCGCAAAAATATACAATACATATTGTTCCACTGTTTAAGTGTTCGGGTTCAATCATGGCATTGCTAAAGTACTTTTCAGTTAATTTTATGTCTCTCCCTGACCCTAATGAGCCCTTGTCATGCAGCACTGTGAAACCACAGGCAATAGAAAGTGCCAACCGAAAGGTATCTGCCCTCCTCGCGTCTGAATGTAGCTCAGAACATGGTTCCAGACCTTTGCGCAGCCCGTACATGAAGCTTTCGCCTGAACAGAAGGCCCAGGTTGTTAGGTACACCATAAAATCTGGGAATAAGTGGGCGGTAGTGAGGTACTCCAAGCAAGTGGGCAGTCTATCTCAAAGAAAGTTCCGTTAGGACGTGGAAGGCAAAGTACGAGGAATAACTTTGTAAGAGAAAGCCGATTGAAACAGAGCCAAATAAAAGCGCTACCAAATCACAAGCAAGATTGCCCAGTGCTTCTTGGAGAAGAGCTAGACACAGCAGTGAAGGCTCAAGAACTCAAAAACGCGAAATATCTAAACACAAACGTGTAATAGCAACACACAAATCACGAAATTAATACTGCGAAATGCTAGTTTGAGTGCGAAATCACGAAATTTTCTCGCTATACGGTACCAATTAACAGACTTTGAAAGCAGCAATCATGAGAA